>MU744986.1:7319-38422 GCA_026770625.1 Nicotiana glauca
TGCAGGAAGGTTTATTCCGTTTTATCCTGGGAGGATTTAATCCATTACCTTGGCAACGTGTGAGGGGGTTAAAATTCCTTAAGGACACACAAGCAAATTGTGGACTCGGAAATTTCTCATTCTTCTACCTTTCTTTATTTTCTAACAGTTTATTTTAACACAGTGACGCTAACAATGTGCACTCAGACCTTAACCAAGATAGAGAGGCTGTTTCCGGTACATCCTCGGCACACATGTTGACAATCAAACACCAGAAAAAATATGGACAAAGTCAAACATTTATCTTATATTGTCCAAATTCTAACAAAATTGTGTTAGACAGTGTGAGAGAAGGACACGACATCCTGTCATAAGTGTTTCTACTTCTTAGCTAGCCAGATTTAGTAGGTATTTCAGATTAGTTGAAGCAAACTTTAACTTTTTTATCTTGTGAAAGCCAACAGTAACAAATGCTTGTCATGTCACACTTTAAGGATACAAGATAAGAATAATTCTGGCCAAACCTAAATAAAAGGCTTCAGCAAACGCGATGGCATCAGTGCTGAACATAACCTGTTGATATCCAAACATTAGAAAGGGAAAACATTTGCTGTTTAATGATGTCTGAAAGAGTAGTCAAACTAAGAATATGGAAATCTGTAGCCTGAACTGAAAAACAATGTATCTTTAAGTACATGAACAACCTTATTCATCGGAGCAAGTTTCAGGAGTTCTTTCAATGAGGATATCATCCCATGGAAGCTAAGTTTAGGAATTGCAAACCCAAAGTCAAGATATACCTATCACAGAAGACAATGGACATGTTACAGAGACACAAGCAAAATACTTCATCATTAACAACAGATGTGAAAAAGTCTCAAATTTGGCAGGTGTACATGTTAATAGTTTCAGATAGAGGATTAAAGATCTTACTTGAGGGTATGCAGAAGCCAGATGTGAAGCTTCCTTTGAGAATGGGTAGGACGCGTGCAGAAGCACTAATCGGCTATTAGTGAATCTCTTATCCTCAAGAAGATTGTGAAGATAAAGGGGATTAGCAAGCATCATATCAAAATCCTTGTCCCCGAAACTGAAATGAAGAAACATAACAATGTTTCTTATAAGGACTGGGAATATACTATAATAACAAAGGGCTTAAAGACTGTCGACTCAATCAAATACCGTGACATGCTAGAAAGAAAATGAGATCAAGCTATCTATATAAAACATTATTTTGGTTACCCCATGTGTATCTGCATTGGCAAGTCATAACTTTGAGCGACCTCCAAAGCATGGATAAATATATAATCAATGAAGCTCTTGTTTGAAATTCTGACGGGATTCCCAGCTGGAAAGACAGGAACTATTAGAATCAGCTGCTCAATCATGGTGCATTACAAACCCACATCTTGCAACACTCACCGCGTAAAACATCACTCAGGCCCTCCTCAGCCTCTTTTTGAGTGACTTCTGTATTAATTGCAAGGCCACTACGACATGCAACCATGCTTTTAAATGCAACAACATTAGCAGCTACTGTGTGAAACGAATAGGAAAAACTTACTGAAATCATAACTTTTTACACATAAAAAAGAAACATGTTTTGAACTACTCTGGAATATATTGACTCATAATTCAAAGGATATGACTTCAACTCCTTAGTGAAAATCTCCATGAATGAATCCAGTGTCCATGTTGTTCCATCTGCAGCCTAGAATAGAACAGAACAGGTGAAAGAGATAATCACATCTAAACTATAGGGGTACAAAGAGATAACAAAGACAGAATATTCTTGTGGAAGTGATATCAATAGTTACAACAACCAACCCCAAACAATGCATGAACTTCAAGCCCCTCCACTTCATCATAGCCGTTAAAAGCAAAAAGCCATCAGTAATTTAATACCCTAAAAGAATTGGACAATGAACCGTGCAGTAGAAATAGTTCTACATGAAGAACTATATCGTCATATACTACCTCTTTATATATGCCAGCCTACAAGTTCAGGTCTTTTCCAGATGGATTGAAGATTCAAGTCGATTATGACATTACTTTAAAAGAGATTAAAAAATTTGCTCATAATTTTCACATTAGTTCATTGACATGTTCATTCATTTTTTTTTAAGTTCCCATTTTCCTCTCTTCGCAATGTCTTACCAATCTCGTTGTAATTCACAGGGGAATTATTGACTACACCTTCACGTTTCAAAACAAGTGTAGCAATGCCAAAACTTTGGTACTATTTCATGTCTATCTTTTCTTTATTATCTTAAAAGTATGAAAACTGTAACCTCCACTAGTAGCAATGCCAAGACTATCTTGTGATCGCACACAATGTTTGATAAAATAGCATCCTCATGAATGGTCATCTGATCTTAGAACTATTAGTCTACAAGAGAACCTTTTACATTAATCAAATTCTAAGGCAAAGCACGGACAAATACAAGCAAGGAGGGAAGCAACTCTATTGAAAAAGAGCAAAGACCATATAATGTTTTAAATAAGATAAATCAATCTTGGCTCATTTTCTGTTAATTGAGAGGCATTAAATGGTGAAAGAACAAGCTAAACAACACTAGAATAGTTCTAGTTCCAAAGAGTAACACATTTCCACACCGACGAATAGTGCTTTTCCATTTTCCATCTTTTCAACTGCTGCAATATGATTTAACGTATATACCCTTGTAAAAGTTTTATATTATCAGCGTAGACTGTCGGTTAAAAAAAAGTGTAGGTAACTAGCAGGTTGCTAGTCTATACTTTGCTATAAAACTTTATCTGCAATTAATTTAAGGTCACTTGATAGCTGTCGATGTACAAAAGTTAAACTCAATGCAATATACTACGAAATGATTTGTACATTACCTTATCGAGAATTTTTTCAGCTAGATGTTCAACTCGTAGTATTCTACCAACCATTGGCACAACTTTTTTGTGCCATTCAATATCAACCATTTTATCCAATTCAATTCCATCATCAATAAGTATGGTAGATACTCTTGCAGCCCTGAAGCAAGTAATAGCGCTCTGCTCCAATCCTAAGCTCTGGCGAGTTTCTAGAACAGTATGCAAACCTAAGCTTAAGCTTAAGCTTGGGCCATATAGTTCTGTCAGTTCCCTCAGGCCTCTCTACAAGAAAAACAAACAGTCCAACATAGAGCAATCAATGATAAGCCAACATAAAAGCAATATAATTAGTAAAAGGGAAATGACAGGAGCACATTTTTGCCAATGTCCTTGATCATTGCAATATCAAACAACTAATTTCCATTTTTGGAACAAGTTATATTGTAAATTTTTTTGAAAAAAAGAAGTGTGCAACAAGAAACATATAGTTGTACTTTTTTTACAACTGATTTGATTTTCCAGACAAAAAACGCCCTTGTTTTAAAGACTAAAAGCCATTAACCCTCATAAAACCCCTTTTATCCTAATAATTGGTGTACCCTTTTGGACCCCTTCTGCTGCTATGACCCTTAAAACCAGGGGCGGAGGCACAAGCCGCCTTACGAATTCTTGTATTTGGTATCTTGAATTCAGGAAATATGTATAAATATTAAATCTAGAACCCAGACATTAATACTTGAAGTCGTGATCCAAAAATCAAGAACTTATAAGGTTGAAATCCTAACTCCGTGTTTGCAGTTATAAAACTGCTCCGATTTCTGTCCTAACTTAGATGATGTCTGAAAATGTGAAGAATGAAACTTTTGGCCAGGCAGTATATTTGCATGTGACCCATATTTTGAGCTGAAAATAATTGATTCAATTAAACCCACATAACACACAATTTCTTGTTTTACAAAGAGTTAACATCTGTGTTGAAAATTGGGATAAGAAATAGACCTTGAAATTGAGGGTATAGGGTGCATTATATAAAGCATCCCCGGTAGCATCAGAAAAGCATTTGAGAAAAGGATAATTGGAATGGAGGGCCACAATATTATGTGAATGAGCATCCACTATTTCCACACTATCCACTGCTCTTTTCAGCTCTATAAGCTTCTCTTTATTCATCTTCATGTTCAAACTGTCAATTCACACTATCAATTAGTTCTCTACTAAAACAAATACAGATAAATTTTTATGGATTTTCACTTATATTCACCACTGTTTGACTGATTCTCCGCGTGCATGCAATTGATTACATTGTTTCTCTTTGTTTGGATATGCTTAAAAATCGTACTATTATTATTACATATGAGTGTATATATGTAAATAAATGGTTGTTAGGTCATATTTTCTCAATATATCCTTAAAAGTTTTTGTGGTGATGACTACTTCAACTTAGGGAGCTCTGCCTTGCATTGTGCAAAGTTAGCTAGACGAGGTGTCAAGCAACGAGATAGTAGAGGCAGATCTTAGGATTTTATAATAAATCCCAAACTTTTATTTCCAGTTATGTCGATTAGTGTGTCTCTCTATATATATATATACCACACAAATGACTATCTTAAGCAGATGATAGTAGTACCTAATTCATACGTTAAATTATACTTATCGTGTGAAGAGATTTTACGTTTATGATCAGAGGCGGATTTAAGATTTGAAGGTGACGGGTACCATGTAGTGTACACTTTGTAATGACTAATACTGAGTTTGTTAGGGAAGTTAATTCGATTTTTTTAAATTCATTCGGGTCAACTTATTAGGTATTTTTTATTTGTAAATATGTAAATTACATCTTAAATATCAAGAAACAAACGTAATTAGCATTTTTCATAAGGAATCATACCTTTATTTTAACAAAACAAAGTAAAACCAATATTTTTTCACTAGAGAATTACATCTTTTTTCTGTATATTAAAAATAAGCTTACACAACTAAGATAACATCTTTAATAAGGGAATTACACTAATCAGGATAAGACTTAAGGAAAAAAAAAATCAATAGATAAATAATACCCCATAAATATAGAATTAAATAAACTACAAGTTCCCAAAAATCAAAATCATAAATCTCATATTTTTGGGAGCAATACTTCTGAAATTTTATCATAATTTAATAGTAAAGAGATTTAAATTATATTTAAATTAAATTTGATCTAATAAATAGAGATGAAAATTGAATTTGATCTCAATCTAAAATTCCCTATGAGACCCAAGTTTCTTGGATTTAAAAGAAAAATACTCATAGATTTGAGATTAAGAGGAATACTTATTTTATGAAATTTTAAACTTTTGGAGTCTCTTTTCTGAATGTTCTTGCTAAATATAAAAAAAGTAGATGAAAGGAAAATATAAAGATATAGTAAAACAACAAATAAAAATTTGAGATGTAGCCGAAAAGGGAAATGACCGGCACAAAAGGAAATAAAAAACATAAAGAAAAGGGAAAATCGAACAAGGTTCAAGATAAATTATAACTTGACTTTTAAACACGAGAAAAACTTTTAAAAAGGCCTACCACCCACGGCATCTTTATCTAGTTTACGATGGCGGGTGGCAGAATCAAACATTTAATCTTATTAAAGAAAATTTCAATATCGATATATGATAATTTTATCATCTTAGCGGGTGTCATACTGCCCCATTCTGGAGGGGTGGATCCGTCCCATGAAGAATGGAGGATTAGAACTTTGTCCATAAGTGAGTCAAGGTTCTGAGTTCCTTAAAATTATAGGTCCGAAAACATTGTATTTATAATATTTTCATAATTTTTCACAAATATATCTATAGTATAAGTTAAAACAGTGGTTCAACTATGCGTGGTGTATCTAGCTAACTTCAATGGCACATTGGCTAATCATGATGTTCATGGCGTTCGACCAACAAAATATGCTACTCAGTCCAACAATAACAACCCAGTATAATCTCACTTAGTGCGTCCGGGGAGAGTAGTGTGTACGCAGACCTTACCCCTACCCTGAGGTAGAGATGTTGTTTCCAAATAGACCCCCGGTATCCTTCCCTCCAAGAACTTCCCACCTTGCTCTTGGGGAGACTCGACCTCACAACTTCTTGATTGGAAGTGGGGGAGACTCCCATAAATATGCTACTCAGTCCAAGAAATACAATTTCACATACAAATTCTTTAGTGTGGTGAAAGGCTTGATCAAATACGATAACCCTTTGGATTGTGTGTAAAGTGATTACATGCACCAGATTGATTCATTTTGTTGATCCAATATGCATCTAACCCTTTGGATTGTGTGTAGATAGCCGATTTTGGGACCCCTATTTAATGTATAGCCAAAATTTATAATTTTTGTAAGTTTAGTCAATTCGGAATTAAAATACGCGTTTGAAATTGCGGAAATTCACGTCTGAAATTACAAATTTTTATATGAAGTTTGGCCTGATTGCTATTTGGAGTTTGGTGTAGTATACCATCGGCAACCCAACGAGAAATACAAAAATTGTTCCCAAACTCCTTTCATTTGAGTTGTGTTAATCAAGCAGGCACGATGTGAATTAAACGGAGTGCAAGTCACTACAAGACCATAATCTTTTGAAAAGATTTAAAGCATGAAGTTGCTTGTCCGTATGCTCATTGACACTGGATGATATATAGTATATTGTTACTTAGTCACATAACTTTAGTTGTCCAATCAGGAATTTTTTAATAATGATTGAGCTAAAGCATATCAGCTCATAGTTGTTTGACCAAAAAGTATAAAACTTTTTGTTAAACTATTTAAATAAAAAGACAATGGGCTAATCCTAATTAAAGATGATAACCTTGGATCTAAAACAATTTTATGCGAATAACGTGGGGACCATGTTGAAATGAATTTATTGTAATACACATTAAATATTACGGTTACTAATGGAATGAGGATAATGATAAGCAATTAATACAATAAATGACATCAAATGTAAATAAGGAGGAAGATTCACCCAATATTGAATGAGGTGAATGATTCCTTCCTCTGATAATGATGAATGACAAGAATATAAGAGAATGTTGTGCACTTTCTCGGATCTGGTGGAAATGATAATGGATAGTATATATAGATCGAATCTCTTCCTAAAGTTGTTCTTTGTATTTATCTAGAGAGCTTACTTTTCAAAAGTGTTTTTATCATATGGAATATTACATGCCTTTTATATTATCTCTCCTCCTATTTATATGGGGTATTCCCAAAGAACCCTAAAAGGTACAAACAAAGAGAATATTCAACAGAATATTCCTTTTGTTGGTTCCAAAGCTATACTAGTTGTTACTTCCGTCCACGATGCTCGACCTTGGCCTTGATGAACCACTCATCGGCTACTTTTGTTGATCATTAATCGTCCTCAGCCAAACTGCCCATATAGATTTGTAGGTCACTCATGATAATCGTCTCCGCGTATCGAATTTCTCTAGTTCGATTTTGACCCATGCAATAGTGCCTGGTGCATTCTAAATCGGGAAGCAAATTCAAGAAACGCAACCAATTCTATAAGACAATGTTATTGCAGAAAAGAAAAGGAAGAAGCAGATAAGGTTGCAACACTTTTGTATGAAGTATATAAATAATAACTACAAGTTATAAAATAATTTGAAAAAATAAATAAATATAACTTAAATAGCATGGTAAGAGTTGACTATCGGGTGCAATTCTTACTATCAAATAATGGTATAAATTTAACGTCATATCTTATTTATTGGGAAGAAGAAACTCCATCATAATTCTGATTTTCATGGAGTTTTGCATAGAGATGGAGAAGAGGGAATGAAGAAGAAGATGACCTAGAAGAACCTCATATGTTTCGACCAAAGTTGTTAGGTTCGATATAACCTTTGTTATACGGGTTATACTCAGTGCACTATTTGGAACACGTGGAAGAGCCTCAACCTTTGGATCAAGTCAATCAATTCATGATAGATTAATTATAGACTATCAGATAGTCTTGATACTAGAAGTTTCCCTCATGTTACTAACATGTGAGGGAATATAGTTTAGTAGATAGAACAAATCTGTTATGAATAGGTAAATTAGAATAGGACAAGTGTACATAGTTTTCTCTTTCCCGCTATTCTTTATTTTTCAGATGTAAGTGAATATATACATGTACAATAACAGTGACGAAATACATAAAGAAAATTCTTCAATTTTTTCTTCACTTTGTGCATGGTATCAGAGCAATAAGCTCGATCCAATAGCTCAATCATCTAGTTCATTTACATCAAATTCATTTTCATAATCAGTAAACTAAGATGCCTGAAACAACCATCACATCTACTAGCGATACCAATAATATTGTAAAGGCAGTTAGTTATGATGTCAATCATCCTTGTCTTCTCAACAATTCTGATTCTTCTAGGATGACTCTTTCCAACACTATGTTTAATGGAAGATGATATCCAGGATGGAGGATATCTATTTTGATGTCTTTGTTAGCCAAGAAGAAACTTGGTTTTATCAATGGAGCTTGTCAATATCCAAAATTGAAGTCTCCAGATCATGAAAAAATTCTTCAATTTTTTCTTCATTTCGTACATGGTAACAGGGCAATTAGCTCGATCCAACAGCTCAATCATCTAGTTCATTTACATCAAATTCATTTTCATAATTAGTAAACTAAGATGCCTGAAACAACCATCACATCTACTGGCGATACCACTAATGTTGTAAAGGCAGTCAGTTATGATGTCAATCATCCTTGTCATCTCAACAATTCTTATTCTCTTGGGATGACTCTATCCAACACTATGTTTAATGGAAGATGATATCCAGGATGGAGGAGATCTATTTTGATATCTTTGTTAGCCAAGAAGAAACTTGGTTTCATAATGGAGCTTGTCAATATCCAAAATTGAAGTCTACAGATCATGAGCAATTGAGTTGTGTCAAAGACATGGTGACATCTTAGATCCTGAATGCTCTCTCTAAGGATATTGCAAACAGTGTGATATACTAAAATAGCTTCGAAACAGTCTGGAGCAGAGATTTGGAAGATCAAATAGACCCAAGCGTTATCATTTACATAATGAGCTATCATGATTAGTACATGGTAATAGTGACATTGCAGGATACTTCACTAAACTCAAACGACTATGGGGTGAATTGGATGCTTTGAATGTTATCATAGGTTGTTCATGTATTTCTATTTGTGAAGGAAAGGCAAAGTTAACTAAAACCCTTGAAGATGAGAGGTTAATTCAATTCCTAATGAGTTTGAATGATATTTATGCAAAAGCAAGATGAAATATACTCATGATGAACCATTTCCTACCATGGTTATTGCCTATTCACTTCTTTTGTAAGATTAAAATCAAGTAGAAGTTTATGCAAATGCACACTTCAACTCTAACTCACTTTCATTCATGGCAGTTGGAGAGTCCAAGCAGTCTAATGCCCAGCTTTTAGCTAATTTTGCAGCTTTTATGGTCACGGGACAAGGCAGGAATTTTCAAAAAAAAAAAAACAGAAACCAACCACAAAGAGGAGAAGTCATAGCACCTAAATACAACAATTCAGGAAAGAATTTTTCTGAACCCCAGCAAAAGTTTAAAGGAAAGAATAAGTACAATCCAAATGTATCTTGTACTTATTATGGAAAGACATGACATACACAAGAAGACTGCTATAGAATTATTAGATTTCTAGATGATTTTGAATTTACCAATCAATAATGTTACAAGAATCGGATCAAGGGAAATGCAGTTTTAGCACATAAAGAACATGAGAATACAGGAGGACAAAGTACTGAACACAACAATATCAACTTTGGGCAGCAACTCAACAAGGAACAAGTTGCAAAAATGATGAGCATGTATAAGCAGGCAAAGTTGGCATAGGCAGGAAACTCAGATCAATGCTAATGCAGTTGCTGGTACTATTCTCAAATACTCAGGTTCAATGTTTACTACTCTTAATTCAGACATATAGATTATTGATTCAGGTGCTTCAGAGGACATGTGTTTTGATCCTAATTCTTTCCTGTTTCTAACTTAACTTTCTGTACCTCTGAACATCAGTTTACCTAACTCTTTCAAGGTGATTGTTACTCATATAGGAAGTATTTCTATTCTGCCAGGCCATGTTTTGAACAATGTGCTACATGTTCCAGATTTCAAATACAATCTATTGTCAATTCATAGGTTTTGTATTCAGTTCAAATATTTTGTCCTATTCACATCTATTGGGTGTGTATTGCAGGGCCTTTCAATGAGCCAGGTGCAGCTCGAGGATGAACGTTTGCTTAAAAGGGGGAGGATGTAATGACCTGACCGGTTGTTTTAAGAGTTGTAGCCATGTTCCCTATCTATTGCTCATTCCCTGCTTAATTATTGTTATGTGACTTATCGGGATAGTTTGGTTCGGGTCCAGAAAGGTTTTAGAATGAATTAAAACACTTAGTCTCAAGGTCGGAAGCTTAAGTTGAAAAGGTTGACTGAAGGTTGACTTGTGTGTAAATGGCTCCGGATAGAGTTTCGATGGTTTTGTTAGCTTCGTTGGGTGATTGGACTTAGGTGTGTATCCGGATTGTGATTTGGAGGTACATAGCAGAATTATGATTGAAAATGACCAAAGTTGGAAATTTAGAAGTTTCACCGAGAGTGAACTTTGTACCGGGCTCGAATTGGGGTTCCAGGAGTTGGAGTAAGTCCGTGGTGTCATTTTGTGACTTTTGTACAAAATGTGGAGTCAATCAGACGTGATTTGATAGGTTTCGACATCGAATGTAGAAGTTAGAAGTTTAAAGGTTTATTAGGCTTGAATCGACGTGCAATTCATGTTTTTAGCATTGTTTTATGTGATTTGAACACTCGACTAAGTTCATATCGTGATTTAAGACTTGTTGGTATAATTGGTTGAGGTCCCGGGGGCCTCGGGTGGAGTTCAGATGGTTACCGAATCAAATTGGAGTTTGAAAGATTACTGAAGTTGGGAGTTGTTGGTGCAATCGCACCTGCGGAGCTTTGATTTCAAGTGAGAACTGTGATGTGCAGATGCGGCCAGGAGTGAGGAAGGCTGTGGTCGTAGGTGCGAAGGATTGTCCGGGCCTGCATGGTCGCAGAAGCGGGAATGTTGTCGCAAAAACGGATAGTGAGCTGGAAGAGGTGTTTGCAGAATATTAAATTGAGGGTTCTGTGATTTTTCATCATTTTGAACGTTCCAAGCTTGGGATTAGGTGATTTTGGAGAGGGATTTCAAAGGGATTCTTAAGGTAAGTAACTTGTGGCTAAATTTATTCAATAACTACGCTTCCCCATTTAATTTCCCACCTAGATTGTGTGGTTTTGAGTGTAATTTTGGGAATTTGAGGCTAGGGATTTGGAGAGTTTATTGGGGATTTGGGTGTCGATTTGGTGTTGGATTTTGGTAAATTTGGTATAGTTAGACTCGTGGTTGAATGGGCTTCCTGATTTTGTGACTTTTCTTAGATTCCGAGATGTGGACATGGGGACCAAATTTGAGTTGATTATTGGCTTTTGATTGAGAACTTAGTATTTTCTTAAGGAATTTATTCCTTTAGCTCATATTGATTATATGGAACTGTTTGTTGCTAGATTTGAGGCATTTAGAGGACGTTTCGTGAGGCAAGGGCTCGTCGGAGTAGGGATTTGCACAGTTTGAGGTAAGTACCACTTCTAAACTTGGTTCTGAGGGTATAAAACCCTGAATTTCGTGTTATGTGATTGGTGTTGAGGTGACTCATGTGCTAGGTGACATGCATTTAGGCATGCACAGTAAGAATTGTGAATTGGTCGATTCCATGGAACTGAATAGTTGATAAATCTTTCTATTACCCATATTTTCACCATGTGTTAAAGTTATTAAGCTATAAGTCATGTGAGAAACCCATGGTTAAGATATGTGTTGGTACTATTGGGACCCACAATAGTCGTCCTTTGCTGTTGAACTAATTGCTTAATCTGTCAATTTGTACTCAGTTACAGTTATTACTTTCATATTATGTCTCGATCTCCGTTGTCTTTACTTGATCCATCATATCTTATATTGTCATTGTTTGGGCTGATTATTATGACTCTAGTGAGCCCCAAAACTGAGGAGATTATTGACTGAGTGAGGCCGATGCCCTATTATGAGAGATAATTATGGGATCGCGTTGCACGTCACATTTATACCAGGATTTGGCATATTATAACGCTTGGGTTAGATCGCCCCTTCGGAGTTTGCACATCCACAGTGGGCGCAATGCTAGCAGTTATTTATATTTGGGCTGGATCTCCCCTGGTATATTCGCATATGAGCTGGATTTTCCCTAGTTTATTTGCATTCGGGATGGAGCTGCCCTAGGTTGGATCTGCCCTGTTATGTGTTAAGTTTTGTTGTTAAATCTGAAAGCATGTCTAAATTCTTGTTGAAAGCATGTCTAAATTCTTGTACCTTCACTTGTAGACTATGAATTTTTGAGATATCACTGTCATAATTTCTATAACTTTCTGTATCGTTAAATGTTGAAAGTGAATTGTAATAAGTGGACTCGTCACTACTTTCAGTCCAAAGGTTAGATTTGTTACTTATTGAGTTGGTTGTACTCACACTATACCCTACACCTCGTGTGCAGATCCATGCGCTTCCGGTCATGGCGGTTGTTGATTTGCAGAGTCTGGACCTTCGGATATCATCGAGGTAGTTGTTTGGCGTTTGCAGACCTTGTCTCTCTTCCCTTATCTTTCAATTATGTTTCGGTATTTTCTTTCTCTATAGTGTACTAGACCATGTCTTTATGTAGATGCTCATGTACTTTGTGACAACCCAGTTTTGGGAGAGATTATGTGTTGAGTTATTATTTTCTATCATGTTTTTAAGTGATTTCCCTTTAATTAAACTGTTCTAGAATCTTTCAAAGCTTAAAAGTGTTGGAATTGTTTTAGTAGTCGGCTTTCCTAGTACTATGATAGGCGCTATCAAAACGGGCTGGTTTTGGATCGTGATAATATATATATATATATATATAATATATATATACACACACACACACACATACACACACACACTCCCCCTAATGACGATGGTTGGCCAACCATCCTTGGTGGGCTATGGCTCAATAGCATGTCTAGATCATTTGAAATACGTTGAAATTGATCTTTAATTAGATGATTTAGATAAAAGAATTATTTCATCTGTTTCAATTGATGTGAATCTATTTTCTTTTTAGTTTGTTCATAAAAAATTATCCTTAAATATGAAACACGTTTATACGCTGAAAGGACATTATTAGGACGCCAATTTTAATTTTGACCCCATTCACAAATCTTAGCTTCTTTAGCTTTCCGCAAGAACTTCCTTTTTCCATTCCTTCTTCCTCCTTCTTCTCTGTCCTCTTTTTCTCCTTCCTAGTTTTCCTCCTCATTCTTCTTCCAAAATTATGAGCAGACAACTAAAATTGATATAAAATATGTGCTCTAGAAAAATATTGAACATTCATAATTTATATATGATTGCTGTATACGGCTAAAATTGGAGAGCCCGATTTTGTGACCGTTATGGCATTCCACGGCCCGCCTCCGAAGGCCTCAAGATACAGTTCGAAGTTTGACCCCGGGGGTCCCCTATGCTCGACCTCGGGGCGACGCGAGTCGGTGGATACCATGGATAAGCGGGAAGTTCCCAAGACACGTTACCAAAAGCTGACGATATCTGCAAGATAAGTACTTGCCTGTACCAGACTAGTGAGTAGTTGCACCAGCTATGTCTCTTTGTAACAAGTGCACATGTTATATATCGGGATTCTCTATCCTATATAAAGGAGATCCTTGTCACTTTGTAAAGGCATCTGATACTCAATATTGAATAGAAGAACATTCTCTCTGCTCTCTAACACATTCTCTTGAACTCATTACTTCCATTTATTGCTTATATTCATTATGTTCTATTTATTGTTCTTCATTTATCGCTTATCATTGATCATAAAGAGCCATCACTATAGCTCTCATAAAGTGTTAGCCCCTCCATCGACTGCCTGCGGTAAGGTATAAGGCTCGACCTCGAGGCCCGAATAAGCGAGCTTGAGGCCTTAATCTCCAAATGTTTGGTTCGATTATCATACCGCCTCTAAGCTACAATCTTGATTTCTAGTCTTTTACTTAGCATCCATTGCTTAACAATTAGCATAAAAATAGATTACATATTTTTAGAACCACAAAATCAAATTTAATTGTAATTACCATTTACACGATAAACAGTTTGGCGCCCACCATGGGGCTAAAAATAATATTGATTATTTTCTTGCTAGTTTGCTACATAATGCAAGTTATCTTTCACACTTTTTCTTGTCCAAGATTATTGATTTCAGGTAAAAATGTCTAACTCAGTAAACGTACATGAAAACATCAATCTCGAAGACCATGGAGAAAATGGTGTTGACGTTCGAGGTGTTGGTATGCTACCACAAACCCTGAAAATGCACCAGAACCAATTCCCGTGGACACGGTCTCATGCGATGCCCAACACATCGATATAAGCTCCCACACCAATAGGAGCATATACCAAGAAGACCAACAAGAAGCTCAGAAAACAACAGGTAGGGAAGAATGAGAGGTTAGCCTTCACAATTTTTTTGAAATGTTACAGGCACAACAGTTGGCGATTGCTCAGCTGCAAAGTCACCAGAAAACTCCCAGCACGGTAGCATCGGGGACGGCTCCCCTAGCCGAGCAGGTACCAGAGAGATCAAGCAACGATGGATCGACAGTCGACCCCGCCATCGTAAAGATGCTCGAGGACCTCACAAAGAGGATCGAGTCGGGCAAGAAGAAGATAGAAGACAACGACATAAAGGTCGAGTCCTATAATTCTAGGGTCCACCAAATTTCGGGCGTACCCCCGATCCTGAAAGGTGTGGATTCAAAGAAGTTCGTACAAGAGCCATTCACACAGGAAGCTACTCCAAAACCCATTACAAAGAAGTTCAGGATGCCCGACCTTCTGAAGTACAATGGGACCTCGGACCCCAATAAGCATGTCACTGCTTACACTTGCGCGGTGAAAGACAACGACCTAAGAGACGACGAGATCGAGTTCATCCTGCTGAAAAAGTTCGGAGAGACGCTTCCAAAAGGGGCGATGATGTGGTATCACAACCTAGCCCTAAATACGATAGATTCATTCGCCATGCTGGCCGATTCTTTTATAAAGGCACATGCTGGTTCCATCAAAGTAGCAACAAAGAAATCCAAACTCTTCATGATCAAGCAAAGGGAGAATGAGATGCTGCGAGAGTTTGTATCTCGCTTTCAAATGGAACAAATGGAACTGCCACTGGTCTCTGAGACTGGGCAGTGCAAGCCTTCACTCAAAGCCTAAATAAACGAAGCTCGATGGCTTCGAAATAGCTAAAACAAAATTTGGTTGAATACCCTACCGTGACCTGGTCGAACGTTCACAACCGATAACAATCAAAGATCAGGGTCGAAGACGACCAACTAGGAGCCCCTTCGGGCTCAGTATATCCTAGCAGACTTCTGGCGAAGGAGCCGAAGCCAAATAAAAAAAGGTACCAGCCATACACCGAAGACAGGAGAAACGCCCCGAGGCGTGACATGCCTCGGAATGATCGGAGAATGGGTCAAGGGTAAAACCCTTGGGGACTCGTCAGTGGAGCAGGGTTCGATAGGCGCACAGGGCCGGCAGAGGCACCCCGTTGTTGGAGTAGAACTTCAATGTGGATGTTTCGGACATCGTATTCGCCATTACTAAAATCAGAGACACTAGGTGGCCAAGGCCTGTACAATCAGATCCTTTACAAAGAAATTATAACTTTGTGTGTGAATTCCACAACACGCACGACTACAGAACCGAAGATTGCCATCAGCTCCAGGAAGAAGTAGCCCATATACTAAGCAAAGGTCGCCTCCGAGAATTCCTCAGTAATCGGGCCAAAAACAAGTTCCGAAAAAGAGGGGCGACCAAGAAGAATGAAACAAATGAGCCACAAACATGTCATCCACATGCTCTTGGAAGGCATCGATGCCCTATAGGAACCCGTGATCAGAAGGACAAAAATATTCGTCACCAGAGTAAAGGGAACTCGGGGTTACAGACCCGAGGATGCTCTCACATCCAGCGATGAGGACATCGAGACCTTGTCTCAACCTCACAACGGCGCACTAGTAATCTTTTTCCTTATAAATACATTTCAAATTAAATATATACTTTTAGATCCGGGTAGCTCGACCAGCATTATCAGGTCGAGGGTGGTAGAGCAGCTCAAGCTGCTTGACCAAATCGCGGCCGCCTCTCGAGTCCTCAATGGATGAAACATGGCGAGCGAAAAAACAAAAGGGGAAATCACCATCCCAGTAAACGTGGCCAGCACAACCCAAAATGCCAAATTCCATGTCATCGAAGGAGACATGAGATACAACGCCTTGCTCGGAAGGCTATGGATGCACTACATGAGGTAAGTACCATCAACCCTTCATCAAATGATGAAGTTCCCGACAAAGGACATGATAAAAACCATCTACGAAGAGCGACATGTGGTAAGATAAATGTTCGTAGTACACTATATAGCACCGACGCCAGTACCTCCACCTTCGAAAGAGCCAAAGAATAAGCAAACAGTAAAATAGCAAAAACAAGCTTCACCCTCGACTAAATCCGACTGAACAAAGCAAAGGACCTTACCGCATCCTCATAACAAACAATCGAAACATATCGGGGGCCAAAGCGCCCTCAACACTGAGGTATGATCACGTCCCTTTGTCAGTTACATCTTATACTAACCTTTGTGCAGATGTACAATCAGAATAGTCAAAGAGCTGTCCGGCTCAAAGACCTTAAGGTCCCAAAAGCATATGTTGCACTCTTTTCCTTCAATTAGATTTTATTCGAAGAAGGGTCTGATCGACAAGGTTTTTTAACAAGGCGACATCTATATGCTACCTAAACATTTTTATCTATAATCAACCTCAAATACTAAGGGGCATCCCCTCGGAAGATCTTCTCCCCGGGGAAATCAAAACGAGCCAAAGAGAGTCTCAAAAGGGAAATGGTATGTCGAGCCCACCGGTTGAATGAACCATGCCCGTATAGAATAACTAAGCCCTTTAACAGCAAAGACATGTATACTTGCACCGAGTAATCAAAGAATACTTTCAAAAAGCATTTTGCATTTCAAAAAAGATCAGTATTTTTGCAAAAAGGGCTCCTCTGTAAAAAATGCCCTGAACACTCGGGGACTGGAGTCAACAACTCGAAACAATGCGCCCCCGGGTCGAAGCTCCAATCTCGTAATCCCTCAATGAGGGAACACAAATATCACAAAACAACTCTGGAGCCAAAAACGTCCCGAACACTCGGGTAATGGCATCGAAAATCTCAAAGTCACTTGATCCCCGAGTCGGAAAACTCCAAAATCGTAAGCCCTCAATGAGGCAACGCCAAGTTTACAAGTAATGGCTCCTGAGCCAAAAAACCCTCGATGACTCGAGGACTGTCGCCAATCGCCACCCCAAATAGACTTATCAAAACCCAAGGCCATAAGACCACATGCGGCCAGCCTCGGT
Organism: Nicotiana glauca; assembly: GCA_026770625.1. Classification (NCBI taxonomy): domain Eukaryota; kingdom Viridiplantae; phylum Streptophyta; class Magnoliopsida; order Solanales; family Solanaceae; genus Nicotiana; species Nicotiana glauca. The sequence continues at coordinate 24,708 of MU744986.1, forward strand.
CTTGTAAGACCTACATAAGGCAACAACAAAAACTGTAAGACTTCAAAGGCATGTAAAATCTGTAAGACCTCAAGCAAGGCATGAACCATACTTGTACCAAGTGACAATAACTGTAAGACCTCAAAGGCATGTAAAACTTGTAAGACCTCACTAAAGGCATAAACCCGATCTTAAAATTAAGGCTATACATCAAACTTGTAAGACCCCTAAAAAGGCATACCCTCGATATAAACGCCAAAACTACTTCACTTGGGGACTGAAAGGCTCCGTCCAAACACAATGACTACGGTCACAAGGCTGTACCAGCCAAACTAACGCAACTCGGGGATGCCCGACCATCGCTATAAAATCACAGGCCTTCAATTACTTTGAATATACTTCGAAAAGAACTGGTTAAATAGGCTACCCTCGACATAGGAAAAAGAGCTTCGACCATGTAAGCTCCCAACTACAGGCTTCGAGATACTCAGCCTCCGAGCCAAACCTCCTGAGGTGCTCGATCATCGCCATATAGCGGCTCATAATCGAGGTTTATCAAACCATTGAAAAGTTGGGCAAACACAACTTCAAAAGTCCTTAACGAGGGAAAAATAAAGCCTATATTAGAGGTCGCATCGACCCAATACATAAGCGCCACTGTCGCCAGCCCATATTAAAGGTCGTAGCGACCTAAAGCGCAAGAGCCACTGATGCTAGCTTACATTAAAAGGTCGTATCGACCCAACGCATAAGTGCCTAAGGGCCAGCTTTAAATTCAAAAACTTGAGGGTCAAATGAGCTCAAGTCGAAACCCGACTCGGAGACTGAACTAGAAATAGTTAACTAAATATGCATAAGGGAGGAAGAATAAGAGCCTAAGACGCCAGCTTGCATTAAAAGGTCATACCGACCTAACGCATAAGAGCCACTATCGCCAGCTCAAACTAAAGGTCGTACCAACCCAAATGCATAAGATCTATTTTCGCCAACCCAAACTAAAGGTCGTACCAACTCAAATGCGTAAGAGCCACTATTTCCAGCCCAAATCAAAGATCGTATCGACCTAAATGCGTAAGAGCCCTTGTCGCCAGCTTAGATTAGAGATCGTGCCGATCAAACGTGCAAAAGCCTATGTGCCAGCCTAACGGGCCTCGTAGACAAAATGTACATCTGAGGGTCATTGCTCGAAGTCCAGTTCACTGGCTAATCATCGAACAACGTGTAAAAGAAAGACATACGCAAGCAAATATAAATTTATGGAAGGAGATAACCGAAAGGTTTCTTTACATACACGCACGTATGAAACAATGCAAGGCTACATTTACAAAGTTCTCTAAGAACACTGTACAAAGAATTTAAAAAAAAACATAGTCTAATTTCCTCTCGGGGACTGCGGCCCCGTCAGCCTCTTCTCCATTACCTTCGGCGTCAGATACGAGGAATTTGGCATTGTGATAACTAGGGATTTTAACATGTTTTATGCTCCTTCTTGGTTACGGTTTGATTATAAATTCTTACAAAATAGTCCCAAAAGGCTCATAAGTTGTGCTTGATTGCAGGTTTGATCGACAAAGTGACAAAATGTAAAAATTCGGCTCAAAAGGAGTGAAACCTACTCAAGTATCAAAGATAAGGCAAACTCAGGACAAATAGGCCTAGTGCGGCCGCACTACACTTTGTGCGGTCTGCACCAGGGAGATTAAGAGAGCATAATTCAAAGCATAAAACCTAGTACGGCCGCAGTCCATTCTGTGCTGTCCGCACTAGGTAGATTCAGAGAGATGGAAATCAAGGCTTCAAGCAATGCGGCCGCACTCCATATTGTGCGGTTCGCGATGAAGGCTCCGCAGCTGCACTACCATTATGTGCGGTTCGCGGAAGAGAAGTTTAGAGAGGTGAAAATTTCCTTGGTTCAAGTTGTGCGGTCCACGGTCATATTTGTGCGGACCGCATTAGAGACCTCCGCGGCAGCGGTCCATTCTGCGCGGTCCGCGGAGCCCAAGTTCAGAGAGCCAAGATTTAAAGTCCAAGAGCCTAGTGCGGCCGCAGTCCATTTTGTGCGGCCCGCACTGACCCCGCAGGGGCATTTTTATCCAATTTTTCTAGCTTAGTATAAATAGAATATTTTGCCATTTTTAGGATATCGGTTATTTTATTTTAGCAGCTACGCTCGTGAGAACCCTATTTGTAGCCATTTTGGGTATTTTAGCTTAACTCTAACGATAGATTCTTGTATTTTACTTTAGTAATTAATTTTTATGTCTTCTTCTTCATCTATTTCTCTATTTTCTTGTTTAAGCGTGAGTAGCTAAACCCATTAGCTAGGGTTGTGGCTCAACCCTAGTGTGAGTAATTGATGGGTGTTGTGATATAGGGTTAGATTGACCAAGGGTGTTTGTATTTGGGTTAATTTTGGTGGTTGCAAACACTAATTTGTGCTAAGTTGACTTGGGCTTTTCTTGAGAAAGAGAACCTAAGTCTCCAAAATTAAAGCGACTAGGAATTGGGATGGACTCAAGAGATTTGATAGTCCCAAATTAAATGGTTAAACCTCGAAAGAGTAATTACCCGACTTGAACCCTAGTTGCTTGAGCTAATTTGCCTACCCATTTGGTCTCGAGAGAGTCAAGTGGGCAAAATCACTCTCTCTACCGAGAGGTGTGAGAGTGGGTAAAATTGTGCAATGGTTATACATATTTCCCCAATCATGTCAATCAAGCCTTAGAAGCAATTATCCATCAATTAGCCACCTAGGTGAAAGTCCCTACACTAGTACCCTCTAAACCATTAGATATAACTTTAGCAATTATCTCGTAACATAATCTAGTTTCAATTAGTAGTTTGATAATAGTAGTTTATAATTGAAAACCCAAAAATGTTGGAAGTGACATTTGGAACAATTGCACGATTCTAGTCTAGACAGATACCCAGCTCCAATTTCTAGCTCTCTGAGGAATTCGATCGCGACCCTCATATCGGGTAAAAGCTATTGTGGCCCTCTCTCACTACTTTGTAGTAGTGTGGAGTTGGTAGCGATCACTTTTTGGCACTGTTGCTAGGGAGCTAACAGTTTTGTCTATCTGTTTAGTTAGTTTTGTGTTTTGTTCTTCTTTCTTTCTTGTTTACTAATTTTGTTTGTGTCGATTACTCAGGTACCAATGGCTATCAATGCTAATGACCCTCTTGGCAACGTGATTGCGGGGAGGAGGTATATGATCTTGATCAAGATGAGGTTCCTATATTACCTCAAGCTCAAGGTAGAGATCATCAGGCCAATGCAAATGACAACAACAATGTTCCAGACCCTCCTCCGCCACCGCCAAGAGTGGCTCCAAGAGTCCTCCCAAATCAAGGGTATGCGAGTGCCATCGTTCCTTCCCAAATCTGGGTGGGGAACTTTCAAATCACAAATGTCATGTTGACATTGCTCAAGCAAATAGGGTATTTTACGGGCGCCTCCGATCAAAATGCCTACAAGAACTTAAAGGGGTAGATACATGGGGTTCGCAGATAAATGTTGGGGGAGCAAGCAGACGAACGTGTCCGATAATGCACTTAGATTGAGAATTTTCCCGTTCTCTCTTTAGGGTAAAGCGTTGGATAGGTTAGAAAGGCTCCCCAATCATTCCATCATAACGTGGGATGAACTGGCGGACAAGTTTATTACCAAATTCTTTTCACCCGAGCACATGGCGGCACTTCGAGATGAGATATTAGCCTTCAAGAAAGAGCCCACGGAACCTTTGCGTGAGATTTGGGAGCGGTATAGAACAATGGTGAAAGGATACCCAAACAACGATATGACTGAGGCGATGATTCAACAAACCTTTTATCGGGGCATCAACACCATTAATCAATGCATTGTGAACCAATTGGCTAGAGGCAACTTTATAAAGCTTCCCTATAATGAAGCTTGAGATATTTTGGATGAAATGGCCGACACTTCTTCGGAATGGCAAAGTAGAGCGAATGTGCCCCAAGGTGACCCTACGTTAATCCATTTACACAAGAATTGCATGATTACGGTCAATCTATTGCCGAGCTTACTACTACTATGAATCAATTGGTGAAGGCAAAATTGCAACAAGTTCAAAATCCTCACCAAGTCAATGTCATGGAAGGAGTAAATATGCTTAAGAGAAGGCAAAAAGGGCAACAATCTCCAGGAAATTGTGATCAATATGATGATGGTGGTGGTTTTTTCAAATGAGTGTTATGATGACCAAAGTGAAGAGGTTCAATATGTCACTAACTATCAAGGCAATCGAGGCAACTCTTCAAACCAATAATGGCGACCCCAAGGAGATTGGGTCAATCAACAAGCTAGTGGTAATTGGAACAACAACAATCAAGGCGGTAATTTGGGGAAAAAAAATTCGGGAAACCATGGGAATTGGAATGGGAATAACAACAACGATTGGAACAACAATGGACAAGGTGGATGGAACAACAATGGTAATCAAGGCAACCGTGGATAAGGCTTTCAAAGGACCCCGATGTACCAACAATCGAACAATCCACCTCCGTTTCAATCTCAGGGGTCTATTTATTCGGGTAATGATATAGGAAGAATATAAATTATGTTCGAACAAATGATGAAGAAGAACCAAGATTCCGATGCTCAATTGGCTTCCCACAATACCTCTATGCGGAACTTGGAGGTGAAAATAGGCCAAATCTCTCAATCATTGAATACTCGCCCTAAGGGTGCTCTACCAAGTGATACGGCAGTGAACCCAAAGGGTGGGAACAATCATGTGATGGCAGTTACAACAAGAAGCTGGAGAGGCGGTGATGTGAATGCCTCGAAAGAAAATCAAGTTATGGATGATGATGTTAGGTTCCAAGAAGATGTTAGTCCTTTGATAGTTGAAGATGTGGTTGAGAACAATTTGAACAATGAAGTGAGGATAGATATTGAGTAAGCCGAGGTAGAAACTCAAGATGTTGTGAACCCGTCTAGGGAACACGTGATTGACATGCCTGAGCCGGTGGTGCCCAAAGCAAAGGCACCTTTGCCTAGGCCATCTCCACCTTATCCTCAAAGGCTTTCAAAACAAATAAATGATAATCAATTTAAAAAGTTCATTGATATGATGAAGAGTTTGTCCATAAATGTGCCATTGGTGGAAGACCTTGAACAAATTCAGGCTATGTGAAGTTTATGAAGGATTTGGTGACGAAAAAGAGGTCGATGGAGTGTGAAACAATTAAAATGACTCATCATGTGAGTGATATTGTACATTCTATGGCCCCAAAACTTGAAGACTCCGGAGCTTTTACTATCCCTTGTACTATCGGTAGTGCAGATTTTGCCAAAGCCCTTTGTGACTTGGGGGCTAGCATAAATTTGATGCCTTATTCGGTCTTCAAGACTTTGGGAATTGGGAAACCTAGGCCAACCTCAATGAGACTTCGAATGGCGGATCGATCAATGAAGTGACCCTTGGGCATAATTGATGATGTGCTTGTCCGGGTGGACAAATACATATTGTCGGCCGACTTTATCATTTTGGATTGTGAAGTGGACTTCGAAGTCCCAATTATTCTAGGAAGACCTTTCCTTGCAAAGGGGAAGGCATTGGTTGATGTTGAAGCGGATGAGCTAACTTTCCGAGTGGGAGATGAGAAGGCGATCTTCCATGTTTGCAAATCCATAAAGCAACCCAATAGCACCGAGGTGTGCTCATTTGTGGACATTGTCACAACTGTGATAGTGGATGACACAAGTTCTATTATTAATGTGGAGGATCCCCTTGAGGACGTGCTTCTAAATATGGATGTCAATGATGATGCAAGTAAAGTGGAGTGTGTGAATGCTTTGCATGGCATGGGCTCGTATTCTTATGAGCCTAGGAAATTGTCCTTGGAACTTGAAAATCGGAAAACTCCACCAACTAAGCCATCTATTGAGGAACCACCGGTGTTGGATTTGTAACCACTTCCTCCACACCTCAGGAATGAGTTTTTGGGCTCAAATTCTACTTTACCAATTATTATTTCTTCTTGCCTCACTAACTTGCAGGTAGACGCTACTTTGGCAGTTCTCAAAAGGAGGAAGAAAGCAATTGGGTGGACATTGGCCGATATTCGGGGAATAAGCCCCACATTTTGCATGCACAAAATCATATTGGAGGATGATTCAAGTCCTTCCTTAGAACATCAAAGGAGGCTCAATGAGGCAATACAAGAGGTTGTGAAGAAAGAAGTGATCAAATGGCTAGATACGGGTGTGGTATATCCAATATCCGATAGCTTATGGACTTCTCTGGTACAATATGTGCCGAAGAAAGGTGGGATAACTGTGGTGACAAATGACAACAATGAACTTATTCCCACTCGAACCATTACTGGGTGGAGAGTTTTCATGGACTACCGGAAGCTAAATAAGGTGACCCGGAAGGATCATTTCCCGTTGCCGTTCCTCGACCAAATGCTTGATCGCCTTGCGGGGTGTGTTTTTATTTCTTTTTGGATGGCTACTCGGGGTATAATCAAATTTTAATTGACCTGGACGACCAAGAGAAGACCACATTCACATGCCCATATGGTACATTTGCTTTCTTCCGGATGCCGTTTAGGTTGTGCAATGCTCCGGCGACCTTCCAACGATGCATGATGGCTATTTTCACCGATATGGTGGAAGACATATTGGAAGTATTTATGGATGAGTTTAGTGTGGTTGGTGACTCCTTTGAAGCATGCTTGGGGAATTTGGATAGAGTTTTGGCCCGGTGTGAAGACACCAACCTAGTGCTCAATTGGGAAAAATGCCATTTCATGGTTGAAGAGGGTATAGTGTTGGGCCACAAAATTTCTAAGCATGGGATTGAAGTAGACAAAGCCAAGATTGAGGTGATTTCAAGGCTACCTCCCCCCACTTTCGTCAGAGGGGTGAGAAGTTTCCTTGGGCATGCGGGGTTTTACCAATGATTTATCAAGGATTTTTCAAAGGTTGTGAATCCCCTTTGCAAGTTACTAGAGAAATATGCTAAGTTTGTTTTTGATGAGAAATTCATGGAGGACTTCGAACTTATCAAGCATAAGTTGACCACTACCCCGATCATTACCGCACCATGTTGGAGCTTACCCTTCGAGCTCATGTGCGACGCTAGTGACATTGCGGTTGGGGCCATTTTGGGCCAACAAGTGAACAAAATGTTCCATCCCGTGTACTATGCAAGCAAGACTATGAATAAAGCTCAAGGAACTACACGGTGACCGAGAAGGAATTATTGGCTATTGTGTTTGCCATAGAAAAGTTTAGGCCATACCTTATGGGGACTAAGGTCATTGTGCATATCTATCATGCCGCCCTTAGGTATTTGATGACAAAGAAAGACTCAAAGGCAAGGTTGATGATATGGGTGCTACTACTCCAAGAATTTGATCTAGAAATTGTGGACCGAAAAGGTAGTAAGAATCAAGTGGCGGACCACTTATCCCGTTTGGAGGAGGAGGGGAGGCCTTGTGATGGCCTAGAAATCAATGACTAATTTCTTGACGAACAACTCCTTACAGTGTCAATGAATGATATTCCATAGTTTCCCTATGTTGCTAATTACCTCGTGACCGGAATAATCCCATGTGATCTCTCTTCTAACCAAAGGAAGAAGCTCAAGCGGGATAGTTTGGATTTCTATTGGAATGAGCCATAGTTGTTTAAGATTTGCACAGATTGTGTGATTCGAAGGTGTATCTCGGAGGGAGAGAAATTGAGTATTTTGGAGGCTTGTCATTCATCCCCCTATGGTGGCATCATGGAGGGGTGAGAACGGATTCAAAAGTTTTGAGTTGTGGTTTTTATTGGCCAACCTTGTTCAAAGATGCAAGTGCTTTAGTGAAAAGATGTGATCAATGTCAACGAGCGGGCGGGATTTCCAAGAAAGATGAGATGCCTCTAAACATAATTCTTGAGGTAGATATCTTCGATGTTTGGGGTATCAATTTTATGGGTCCGTTTATTAACTCATGTGGGAACACCTACATTCTTGTAGTGGTTGATTATGTGTCAAAATAGGTTGAGGTCGTGGCCTTGCCCAACAATGAAGCTAAGAGTGTGGTGGCACTTCTAAAGAAGAGCATTTTCACAAGGTTTGGTACTCCTTAGGCAATCATTAGTGATGGAGGATCGCATTTTTGCAATAGAGATTTTGATGCCTTGCTCTCCAGGTGTGGTGTCAACTACAAATTCTCTACACCTTATCATCCTCAAGCAAGTGGCCAGGTTGAAGTGTCAAACAGGGAAATCAAGAGCATTTTGTTCAAAACTGTCAATGCCAATAGGACCGATCCAAAAAGTTAGATGATGCTCTATGGGCTTACCGAACCGCTTACAAGACCTCAATTGGTATGTCGTCGTAGCAGTTGGTGTTTGGAAAAGCATGTCACCTACCGGTGGAATTGGAGCATAAGGCCATGTGGGCCTTAAGGAAGCTTAATCTTAAGTGGGATGTTGCGGCCTATCTTCGTGTTGAACAACTCAATGATCTTGATGAATTCTGGTTCCATGTATACTCTAGTTCGTCCTAGTTTATGGAAAAGATGAAGTATCTTCATTACAAATATGCTCGTGGAAAGGAGTTCAATGTTGGTGATTTGGTCCTCTTGTACAATTCTCATCTACGGTTGTTTCTGGGAAAGCTGAAATCAAAGTGGAGTGGACCATTTGAAATTGTGTGTGTGAATCCATTTGGTGCTCTATATTTGAAGAACAAAAGTGGTGAAGTCTTTAGAGTGAATGGGCACCGTGTCAAGCATTATCTTCGAAATTTTGATAATAGCCATGTGGTGGCTGTTGTTCATTTCAAATGATGTGATGGTAACTCACATCGTGCCGCAACGTTAAATCAGGAGCTTCTTGGGAGGCAACCCATGTGTTTTTCTTTTTGTTTTCTTTGATTTTCTTGGTAGCATATGATTGATTTTTGGGTTAACTGGTTGTGAGATGTTGCAGGGATTGAGTTGATTCAGTGTGGCGCATAATTGCAAAATTGTTCAGTCTCTGAAGTTTCCAGTTCGGCCGCACTACACTTCGTGCAGTCCGCACTGGTGTGAGCCAATAAGAGGACTCTATGAAGTTTGCCACCGTGGCCACATGGCATTTTTTGCGGACCATGGTGGACCTCTGCAGCTGCAGTCTGTTTTGTGCGGACCATACAAGTTGCCTTCTCAAACTTCTTCTAAACAAACCCAGCACGGACAGTGGTCCATTCTGTGTGGCCGCGCTGGTAGGTAAGACTGGGTCCCCACGTGTTTTTCTATATATAGACCTCAGGGGTCACCAGTTTCCCTTTTCAAAAAATTGACTCTCAGAGACCTAAAAGTTACTGTTCATCTTCCCTATTGATTGTGATTCTTGCTTAGAGTGATTATTTGTATTTCATATCCACAATTGGTAACATTTAAAACATTTCTTTGTGCTTAATTTTATAATTTCAATTTTTGTTTCATTCCTAGTAGCCCCTAGCTTCTTCTTCTTCCCGTATTTCTCTACTTGTTAGCTTAGGTTAGTTTTAAATGCTGGTTTTTGTGTGCATGATGTGCATAATGATTGGGTAATTGAGTAGGGACAAAGTTAGGTGAAAACTTGAACAATAATGCAAAATCCCAAAACCCGAACTCAGTGGCAGGTTTGAGAGCCCATCGCGGACCGCGGTCATGTTTGTGCGGTCTGCGGTAGCCTCAATGCGGCCGCATTACCACTTTTCGCAGGCCGCGGTGATGAGATTCAGAGAGGTTCCCTTGATCAGTGCGGCCGCACTATATTTTGTGCGGTCCGCACTGGCCCATCGCGGCCGCGATACTATTTTGTGCGTGCCGCGATGGTGAGATTCAGAGAGTTGTTTTATGGACCTTAGACCTGTGCGGACCGCGGTCATTTCTGTGAGGTCCGCAGTGGCCTCAGTACGGTTGCACTTACATTTTGTGCGGTCCGCACTGGCATGTTCCTGCAACTGTGTCTGCAGCTTTCTGCTTCTGTTCCGCAATTCATTATACACATCTGTTTCACTGTCTCTGCCGATACTAACAAATTTTGATGTTTGTGCTTGCAGACAATGGTTAAACAACGAAGAGGCAAAGGATCAAAATAACCCGGGAGAGGTGATTCCTCCCGAGGGGGCAAAGGAAAGAGAACAGTCAAACTCACTCCCCAAGCTCGGGAAAACATAAAACAAACCAGGAAGCTGATAAAAGCCGCAGATAGAGCTGCTTCCCATTCCTCGGGAAGTGAGTATCAACCGTCAAGGGATGTCTCTTCCGACTCAGTCCCAACTCATATCGTCACCAACTTCCAATTGATTGATGATACTCCTTATCCATCACCCACTATCCGGAGGCCAGTTAATGTCGTTTCTAATTCATCTAATAGATCGATAGCCGGTAGTGGGGATGGCTTCACCTCCCCCACAGCTTCATTATCTGAGGAGAGTGCAGGCGGAGATGAGGAGAAGGTGCAGGGAGCTGGGGGTGGTGAGTCTCAGGTGGGAGGCATTGACCGAACTAGAAAGGCCGCTCTTTGGGAGGATAGATTTGTGATCCAAGTAGCATATCATAAGTTTAGGGAGTGGTGGTCGGTGAGTTATTTGATACCGTAGAGGAGCTTTATTGACAAAGACTTGCTACCCTACAACCATGGTGTGCATAGGCAATTTAGAACTAGATCGGGCTGGGAAATATTTATGGAGAGGTGTATAGATGCCAATGAACACATGGTCAAGGAATTTTATTGTAATGTATCCCATATCTTCAAGGGTTCCAAAGTGACCAATGTTAGAGATAAAAAGGTGTTGTTCGACGGGCAGTCTCTGAATGATTATTTGGGGATCAATGACAAGGACGAGACTCTATATATGGAAAAGTTGGATATGGGAGAGGGGGTCCGTCCATGGTTAGCTCAATACCTGGCAATCCCAGGTACCGTGCCTGAGTGGTTGACTGCGGGGGTAAAAATACTGGGGGGGGGGGGCCCTGAACTTTGAAGCTAGGGGTTGGGAGACTTTTGTTTGCAGCAGGTTGGACCCTACTACACATGACCAGACTCTTCCTATCCACCGGGTTGTGTTGGTTGCATCAATCATGGTGGGATACCCCATTAATGTGGGAAATATGATGTCCCGCATTATCTCATTAGTGGGTGCGGAGGCCAACCGGAACTACCCTTTCCCCAACACCCTCTCTATGTATTTCTGAGACTTGGAGGTTGAAAAGAAGTCCTATGATGTCAAGGCCAAACCAATAGCTCTATTTTCATGGTATAGTTTGAAGGGGCTAGACAACCCCAAGGACAAGAACTACAAGGCTCATGCTTCTGCCCTAACTGGCCAGTTGTGGTAGAGGTCTCCACTGAGCCTGCTTCCACAGTTACTGACATGCCTCCCAGACCTTCCACTACTACTAACTTGCTTCGAGGTCCTTCTACTTCAGCTGGCCCGAAGATTCCATCTTCCCGGGCCCATCTTATCACTGCCCACCGGTTGAGCAAGACACTTCAGAGCCTGAACAACTGGATATATACTGCTTCATCCAAGTTGTGTACCTTGACCTCCACCATTGAGTCTCAGTTGGCACCATAGCCAGCACATGTCCCACAGTCTATTGAGGATGAATTGAAGAAGATTTTAGAAAACCAGGAGAAGATCCTCAGTACCCAGAGTGCCTTGGTTAAGGCAGTGGATTCACATGGCAAGGCTTTAAAGGAGCTTTCCAAGGAGCACAAGAAGCTGCGTAAGACACGGGCCTCTAGGGAGTCCGTGAAGGAGTTGAGGGCGGATGTGGAGAGACTGAAGGTAGACCAGCTGCCTTTAGATTTATTGTTTGAGGACCCATCTCCAGCACAAGTGCCAGCATCAGCCAATGACCCTAAGCAGATATAGAGGCCTCCAAATAAGAGGAGGAAGATCCCTAGTGCAGATGATGCCATCATCCAGTTGGCAGACCTACCAGAGGCTTCCTCCAGTCAGCCACAGGGTGTACTAGAGCTAGAGCCAGTACAGGTCCAGGCCCAGGTCCCAGCAGCTGAGCAGCAGGATACCGGGAACCAGTCTGAGGCTCCCGAGCATACCGAGGACCCAGGGACCACTCATGATCCTATGCAGACGGACGGGGCTTAGGGAGTCTTCATATCCTTTCCTTATACTTTTTGGTGCTTATTTTGTTAGTTGGCATTGGGGACAATGCTAGCTTTTATTTGAGGGGGTGTGTCCTACTTTTTATCCTTGGATGATATATATATATATATATATAATATGATTTAGTTTACGCTTTCTTGATTTTCATTTGGTCTGTGTATAATCTTACATTTAGTTACTTTTATCGTACTTTTTATTTTTCCTTGGGTCTGTATATAAATTTACATCATTGTATATATTTATTCCCCATTGTATATTCATTCCCCTATTGTACATATTTATCCTATTTTCTATTTTCACAATTTTTTTCATATTTTAGCTTCTTATATAGGCTTGTAGCCTTTTGTTTTGTTTTGGATTTTTTAATAAGCCTTTGGTTTTCTTAATGCCACGGTTCTTTCCAAAGGTGGAGTATTGTGTGCACCGGATGGCTCTTCCCAATGATAGATGGTGTGGCAAACTTCTTAAGGGTTTGAGTCTGTTTTTGTTTTTTTTTTGTTTTTGGTAGTTTATAGTTAAGGGTACTGATCGCGGCAAACTTAACCTTACACAACGGTAGGAAGAGCGGGCACTAAGACTTTTACCCGAATAGTGGTATCGGGGTCAATTTTCCACAGGGAGTTTGGAATTGAGTTGTGTATTTGTATAGACTAAGAATGCGTTTATGCTTCTAATTGTAATTCTAACATTTTTGGATTTTCTTGTTATCACTACTATTATCAACTAAGAATAAGACGAAATTATGCTAAGAGAAATATTTGCTAAGATGTAATTAATATAGTAAAGGCACTAGGGTCATGGCATCACCTAGGTGGTTAACTAACGGGTAGAAACTACTAACAATAGATTGATGTATTTGGGATCAATGTTATAACCGTTGCACAATTGTACCCACTCTCACACCTCTCGGTAGAGAGAGCGATTTTGCCCAATTGACTCTCTCGAGACCAATTGGGTAGGCCAATTAGACCAAGCAACTAGAGTTCAAGTAGGGTGATTACTCTCTTAAGGTTTAACCCGTTAATTGGGACTACCATTTCTCATGGGTCCATCCCAATTCCTTGTTGGGTCAATTTTGGTGTCATAAACTCTCTTTCTCAAGAAGGGTCAAGACCCACTAAGCTAGAATCAATGTTTGCAACCACCAATCCTTAATTAAACCATAAAATTAGCCCAAATAACAAATACCCAATATCAATCTATTATTAATAAGCAATACCCATCAATTACCCACACTAGGGTTGAGCCACAACCCTAGATAATGGGTTTAGCTAGACATAATTTGAGAAGAAACTGAAGAAAAAGAAGATGAAACAACCATATTAATTAATTGCTAATGTTAAACTACAATAATCTATGATGAAATAAGCTCAAAATGCCCAAAATAGGTAATACAAATGTCTCACGAGCGCAGCAGCTATCAGGTGTACAAAACCTAACCTAAAAATGGCAAATGTTCTATTTATAGTGGGCTAAAAAAACCGGACAAAAATGCCCCTGCGGGGTCAGTGCAGGCCGCACAAACACGACTGCGGCCACATTTGACTATTTGACTTCTAATTCTTGCTCTCTGAAATAGGTGATGCGGACCGCATAAAATTGACA
>MU744986.1:43162-63998 GCA_026770625.1 Nicotiana glauca
CCACTAACCGGGACCTCATCATCACTGTCAGCACTATCCCCAGATATTGAAGCTATGGGGGAGGTGGAGTACTTGCCACTACCCGCTGCTAAGCCATCAGACGACTCAGACTGTACAACCTGTGGAGCTTGGGCTGGGACTGAGGGTACTTGCCCCGAATCAGCTGATAGCTCCTGAGAGGGAAGGTACTCACTCCCCGACTACTCCTCATCTGTCACTACTTGCTTTCTTATCTTTAGTTTTGGTTGGGGAGTGAGTTTCTTCAGCTTAGCCTTTCCTCCCCGAGAGGGTTCACCCCGACCGGGTTGTTTGGCACCGCGTCCTCTTTGTTTCACCATTTTCTGCACACAAACGATTCTAACATTGTTAATATAGGAAAGTACAGTGTATTATCATATGCAAACTAAAGTAGAACATCAGGAAGCAATGTTGCAGACAGCTTAGCAGACAAGAGCAACGCGGGCCGCACGAGAAGGGATGCGACCGCGTGGGGTCCAGTGTGGACCGCGCGATCAAGACCACGGGCCGCACTAGATTATCAACCAGAACTGGATTCTCTAAATCTAACCAACACGGGCCGCGTGAACGAGGGATGCGGCCGCGCGGGACTAGCGCGGACCGCGCAATCAGGGACACAGCCGCGCTAGTATTACCTTAGCTTTCAGAATCAAAATTAATGCGGACCGCGTGAACAAAGGACGCGGCTGCGTCAAGGGCATGCAGACCGCAAGATAATGACCGCGACCACGCTGGGTTAGAGTTCAGGGAAAATTAGGGATTAACACTTTTTTGCTTATTTCGTTCAAATTCTAGCATCCTACCTTGTCCCTACTCGATTAACATCATTGATAATCATGCCCAGTACTTGAAGAACAACAAATAACTATCCTAATAACAAAACTAAGAAAAATAATGAAAAACAAAGAAGTTATAGCTACTGGGTCATGAACAAAATTAAAACTAACAGCTACATAATGATTAATGTGAGAAAACGTTACTAGGATTGTGAAGATTTACTCTTGATGCTAGCTCAAATAAGAATCTCAGGGTGAATAGTAAAATTTTAGAGTTCAGAGATCGATTTGGCGAAAAGTTCTCAATGAAGCCCTAGGGGTCTATTTATAGAAAAAGACGGTGGGGCCTAAACTTACCCTCCAGCGCGGCCGCGTGAAGACAACCGCGGGCCGCGCTGGACTTACCTCATACCAGCTTGCATAAAACAACTGACGTGGGTGCATAGATGTGGATGCGGCCACGTGGGAACAATGTAGGCCACACAAATAGGTGCGCGGCCGCGTGTGGAAACTTCAAAGACTAGCCAAACTCAGATCAAGCTGGTGCGGACCGCACCAGATGGGATGCGGCCGCACTGGCACTGTTCAGAGACTGTGCACTTTTGTTTTGCACTGGTTCAACACAAGTCCTGCAACATCTCACAAACAATTATCTCAAAATCCTAATCTACAAAGAAAATCAAAGAAAAAGAAAAAGACATGGGTTGCCTCCCAAGAAGTGCCTGATTTAACGTCGCGGCACGACACATGTTACCATCATATCACTTCAAATGAGTTCCACCACATGGCTGTCATCAATCTTTCCCAAATAGTGCTTGACACGATGCCCGTTGACCTGAAACACTTTTCCATTCTTGTTTTTAAGATCAAGAGCACCAAAAGGAGTCATAAAGACCACTTCAAAAGGACCACTCCATTTAGATTTGAGCTTCCCCGGAAATAATCTTAATCGGGAATTGAAAAGAAGAACCATGTCGCCCACCTTGAACTCTTTACCCCGAGCATACTTGTCGTGAAGGTACTTCATCTTGTCCTTATACAGGGACGAGCTAGAGTAAGCATGAAATCTAAACTCATCATGTTCATTCAATTGCTCCACTCGGAGGTTGGCCACAACATCCCATTCCAAGTTCAATTTTCTCTTGCCCATATAGCCTTGTGTTCTAGTTCCACCGGGAGATGGCAAGCCTTACCAAACACCAACCGATATGGAGACATACCAATCGGAGTCTTGCAAGCTGTCCGATAAGCCCAAAAAGCGTCATCCAACTTCTTCGACCAATTGGTCCTATTAGCATTCACCGTTTTGGACAAAATACTCTTTATTTCCCGATTTGAAACCTCCACTTGACCGCTTGCTTGTGGATGATAGAGGGTGGTCACTTTGTGGTTAACTCCATATTTAGCGAGCAATGAGTCAAAAGCCTTGTTGCAAAAATGGGACCCCCCATCACTAATGATAGCACGAGGGGTTCCAAACCTAGTGAAGATATTCTTTTTCAAAAATGCCACAACACTCCGGGCTTCATTGTTGGGAAGAGCCACGGCTTCAACCCACTTTGACACATAGTCCACCGCCACGAGAATATACGTGTCCCACAAGAGCTCACAAACGGGCCCATGAAATCAATGCCCTAAACATCAAAAATATCCACTTCGAGAATTGTATGGAGAGGCATCTCATCCCTTTTTGAAATCCCGCCAGCTCTTTGGCATGCATCATCTCTTCACCAAGTCGCTAACATCTTGAAACAAAGTCAGCTAATAGAAGCCGCAACTCAAAACCTTTGACGCCGTCCTCACTCCCCCATGATGACCACCATAAGGAGAAGAGTGGCAAGCCTCCAATATGTTCATTTGCTCACTTTCCGGCACACATCTTCTTATCACCCCGTCCGTACAAATTTTAAATAAATACGGCTCATCCCAATAAAAATCCAAGCTATCCCGCTTGAGTTTCTTCCTTTGGTTGGAAGAGAGCTCACACGAGACATTGCCGGTCACTGTGAAGTTGGCGATGCCCGCAAACCAAGGTATGTCACCCATAGAAATGGAAAGAAGCTGCTCATTGGGGAAAGTATCATTTATCTCAACACCATTGC
This sequence comes from Nicotiana glauca, assembly GCA_026770625.1. Classification (NCBI taxonomy): domain Eukaryota; kingdom Viridiplantae; phylum Streptophyta; class Magnoliopsida; order Solanales; family Solanaceae; genus Nicotiana; species Nicotiana glauca. Next base: position 46,059 of record MU744986.1, read on the forward strand.
TCGGTCTCCCCTCTTCCTCTAGCCGGGACAAATGGTCCCCGACTTGATTCTCGCTTCCCTTCCTATCCACAATCTCTAGATCAAATTCCTGAAGGAGTAGCACCCATCTCATCAACCTTGCTTTCGAATCTTTCTTTGTCATCAAATACCGGAGGGTTGCATGGTCCGTATGTATGATCACCTTCGCCCCCATAAGATAAGGGAAAAATTTCTCCATCGCAAACACAATAGCCAAGAGCTCCTTTTCCGTCACTGTGTAGTTTTTTTGGGCCTCATTCATCGTTTTGCTAGCATAATATACAAGATGGAACATTTTGTTGATTCTTTGGCCAAGTACCGCACCTACCGCTACATCACTCGCATCACACATAAGTTCAAAAGGCAATTCCGAATTAGGTGCGGTGATGATGGGAGTTGTGGTCAACTTGTGTTTCAATAACTCAAAGGACTCCATATACCTCTCATCAAAGACGAACTTGACATCCTTTTCCAACAATTTACAAAGCGGGTTCACAAATTTTGAAAAGTCTTTAATGAATCTCCGGTAGAACCCGGCGTGATCCAAAAAACTCCTCACCCCTTTGACAGAAGTAGGGGGAGGGAGCCTTGAGATCACCTCAATTTTTGGCTTATCGACTTCAATTCCATGTTTTGAGATTTTGTGACCCAACACAATACCCTCTTGCACCATGAAGTGACATTTCTCCCAGTTGAGTACAAGATTGGTTTCCTCACATATTTTCAACACCTTGTCCAAGTTCACTAGGCATTCTTCAAATGAGTCCCCTACCACGCTAAAATCGTCTATGAAGACCTCCAGAATATTCTCCACCATGTCGGTGAAGATTTCCATCATACATCTTTGGAAGGTTATCGGAGCATTACAAAGTCCAAATGGCATTCTCGAGAAAGCGAATGTGCCATACGGACATGTAAAGGTTGTCTTCTCCTGGTCCTCTGGGGCAATGAGAATTTGATTGTACCTCGAGTAGCCATCAAGGAAACAATAATAAGCCCGGCCCACTAAACGATCGAGCATTTGGTCCAAGAATGGTACAGGGAAATGATCTTTTCTCGTGACCTTATTGAGCTTTCTATAATCCATACACACTCTCCAACCCGTGGCCGTCCGGGTAGGAATAAACTCATTGTTGGCATTACTGACGACCGTCATTCCACCCTTCTTTGGCACACATTAGACCGGAGAGGTCCATGAACTATCCGAGATTGGGTAGACCACACCGGCGTCCAACCACTTGATAACCTCTTTCTTTACCACCCCTTGCATAGCTTCATTTAATCTTCTTTGATGTTCAAGAGACGGCCTTGCATCCTCCTCCAAAATGATCTTGTGCATGCAAAAAGCGGGGTTTATACCCTGAATATCCACCAATTTCCATCCAATCGCCCGCTTGCGCTTTTGTAGAACCGCCAAAGTGGCGTCAACCTGCATGTTAGTTAAGCAAGATGAAAGAATAACATGAAAAGTGAAATTAGGACCCAAGTATTCATACCTGAGGTGAGGAGGAAGTGGTTTCAAATCCAACACCGGCGACTCCTCAATAGATGGCTTGGTTAGGGGAGTTTTGCGATTCTCAAGGTCCAATGATAACTTCCTAGGATCATAGGAGTACGAGCCCATACCATGCAAAGCATTTACACATTCATTCTCCCGGCATCATCATTATCCTCCATGTTCAAAAGCACAACTTCAAGTGAATCTTCAACATTAATCATTGCGCTTGTGTCATCCGCTATCGCCGCCGTGACAATGTCAACAAATGAGCACACCTCGGTGCTATTTGGTTGTCTCATAGACTTGCACACATGGAACAACACCTTTTCATCACCAACACGGAAGGTCAACTCTCCCGCCTCGACATCAACCAAAGCCTTCCCCATAGCTAGGAAAGGTCTTCCAAGGATAATTGGGACTTCAAAGTCCACCTCACAATCTAGTATCACGAAGTCAGCCGGCAAGTTGAATTTATCAACACGAACAAGGACATCATCGATTATACCCAAAGGACTCTTCATTGACCTATCCGTCATTTGGAGCCTCATTGAAGTCGGGCGAGGTTGTCCGATTCCCAAAGTCTTGAAGACCGAATATGGCATTAAGTTGATACTCGCCCCCAAGTCACAAAGGGTTTTTGCAAAGTCGGCACTTCCAATGGTACACGGGATAGTGAATGCACCGGGGTCCTCAAGTTTTGGAGACATGGAGTGTACAATTGTGCTCACTTGATGGGTCATCTTGATTGTCTCACACTTCATTGATCTCTTTTTTGTAGCCAAATCCTTCATGAATTTTGCGTACCCCAGCATTTGCTCGAGTGCCTCCACCAAAGGCACATTGATAGTCAAAATCTTCATCATCTCAATGAATTTCTTAAATTGGTTGTCACCTTTTTGCTTGTCCAACCGTTGAGGATAGGGTGAAGGAGGCCTAGGCAAGGGTGCCTTAGCTTTGGGCACACCCAGCTCGGGCATATCTATCACGTGTTCCCTAGACAGGTTCACGGTCTCTTGTGTCTCCTCCTCAATCTCATGAATGTCAATCCGCACATCATTTCTCACACTTGGTTCCACTACATCATCAACCCCCATAGGCATATCATTATCACGCAACTCATCTTCATCTACCATGACTTGATTCTCTCTTGAGGCATGCACATCACCGCCTCGTCCACTTCACGTGGTCACCGCCATCACATGGTTGTTGTGCCCACCCTTAGGGTTTACTACCGTGTCACTTGGTAGAGCACCCTTTGGGCGAGTGCTTAAAGCTTGGAAAATTTGACCAAGTTGCACCTCCAAGTTACGGATGGAAGTGTTGTGTGAAGCCAATTGTGCATCGGAGTCTTGGTTCTTCTTCATCATTTGTTCAAACATAACCTCAATTCTTCCAAATTCATATCCTGAAGAACTAGACCCTTGAGATTGAAATGGGGGTGAGTTGTTCGGTTGTTGAAACATCGGGGGCCGTTGAAAGCCTTGCCCCCGAATACCTTGACCACCATTGTTGTTCCACCCACCTTGACCATTGTTGTTGTTGTTCCAATTGTTGTTGCTGTTTCCGTTCCAATTTCCACATTGTTACCTTGATTCCCCCAATTGTTGTTTTGGTTATTCCCATTCCAATTTCTACCACTTTGTTGTTGATTATTGTTATTCCAATTTTCGCCTCCTTGTTGATTGCCCCAATTCCCTTGGGATCGTCATTGTTGATTGCCTTGGTAGTTGTTGACATATTGACAATCCTCACTTTGCTCATCATAGCACTCGTTTGAATAACCACCACCATCATCATAGTTATCACAATTTCCTTGAGGTTGTTGCCCTCTTTGCCTTCTTTTCATCATATTCACTCCTTCCATGGCATTGACTTGGCGCGGGTATTGAACTTGTTGCAATTGCGCCTTCGCCAATTGGTTCATTATTATTGTAAGTTCGGCAATGGCTTGGCCGTGATCATGCAAATCCTTATGCAAATGTATGACGTTAGGATCACCTTGAGGAACGTTTGCCCGGCTTTGCCACGCCGAAGAAGTATCGGCCATCTCATCTAACACATCACAAGCTTTATTGTACGGGAGCTTCATAAAATTTCCACCTGCCAATTGGTTCACAATACATTGGTTAGTTGTGTTGATGCCCCTGTAGAACGTTTGTTGGATCATCACATCATTCATATCATTATTTGGACACTTTTTAACCATAGTCCTAAATCTCTCCCATATTTCATGCAAAGGTTCCATTGGCTCTTGTTTGAAAACCAAAATCTCATCACGGAGCACCGCCATGTGACTTGGAGAAAATAACTTGGCAATGAACTTGTCCGTCAATTCATCCCACGCTGTGACGGAATGATTTGGAAGCCTTTCTAACCAGTCCAATGCTTTACCCCGAAGAGATAACGGGAAAAGCCTCAATCTCAAAGCATCCTCTGACACATTGGTTTGTTTACTCCCCCAGCAAGTATCTACGAATCCCTTCAAGTGCTTGTATGCATTTTGGTCGGAGGCGCCCGTAAAATACCCTCTTTGCTCGAGAAGCGTCAACATGACATTGGTGATTTAAAAATTCCCCGCCCAGATTCAGGGAGGAACTATAGCACTTGCATAACCATGGTTCGGAAAGACCCTTGGAGCTACTCTTAGTGGAGGCGGAGGAGGGTCTGGGATTTGATCATTTGGATTTGCATTGGCATTTCTACCTCTCCGTGGTACTTGAGGTACCGGGAGCTCATCTTGCTCAACATCGTCAACCTCCTCTCCCGCGACCACATTGTCAAGAGGGACATTTCCATTTAGAGCCATGTGTACCTGATGGATCAACACAAATAACGTTAGTAAAAAGAAGCAAATAGAAGCAAAACACAAAACTAGCTATGCAAATAGTCAACACCGTAAGCTCCCCGGCAACGACGCCAAAAAGTGATCGCGAAAAACTCAACCTTACACAACGGTAGGAAGAGCGGGCGCTAAGACTTTTACCCGAATAGTGGTACCGGGGTCGATTTTCCACAGGGAGCTTGGAATGGAGTTGTGTATTTGTATAGACTAAGAATGTGTTTGTGCTTCTAATTGTACTTCTAACATTTTTGGATTTTCTTGTTATCACTACTATTATCAACTAAGAATAAGACTAAATTATGCTAAGAGAAATATTTGCTAAGATGTAATTAATATAGAGAAAGGCACTAGGGTCATCGCATCACCTAGGTGGTTAACTAACGGGTAGAAACTACTAACAATAGATTGACATATTTGGGATCATTGTTATAACCGTTGCACAATTGTACCCACTCTCACACCTCTCGGTAGAGAGAGTGATTTTGCCCAATTAACTCTCTCGAGACCAATTGGGTAGGCCAATTAGACCAAACAACTAGAGTTCAAGTAGGGTGATTACTCTCTTAAGGTTTAACCCGTTAATTGGGACTACCATTTCTCATGGGTCCATCCCAATTCCTTGTTGGGTCAATTTTGGGGTCATAAACTCTCTTTCTCAAGGAGGGTCAAGACCCACTAAGCTAGAATCAATGTTTGCAACCACCAATCCTTAATTAAACCATAAAATTAACCCAAATAACAAATGCCCAATATCAATCTATTATTAATAAGCAACACCCATCAATTACTCACACTAGGGTTGAGCCACAACCCTAGCTAATGGGTTTAGCTAGACATAATTAGAGAAGAAACTGAAGAAATAGAAGATGAAACAACCATATTAATTAATTGCTAATGTTAAACTACAATAATCTATAATGAAATAAGCTCAAAATGCCCAAAATAGGCTAATAAAAATGTTTCACGAGCGCAGCAGCTTTCAGGTGTACAAAACCTAACCTAAAAATGGCAAATGTTCTATTTATAGTGGGCTGGAAAAACCGGACAAAAATGCCCCTGCGGGGTCAGTGCGGGCCGCACAAACACGACCGCGACCGCACTTGACTATTTGACTTCTAATTCTTGCTCTCAGAAATAGGTGATGCAGATCGCATAAAATTGACACGCGACCGCATGGAGACCAGTGCTGGCCGCGTGAACTTGTTGTGCGGCAACATGAGTGGCTTGTGATGGGCTCTGAACTCCTATGGTGCGGTCCGTATGAACCTGTGGTACGGCCGCATTGGTTGGACATGGACCGCGTGAGCTTGACCGCGGCCGCATTGCTTGCTATTGGAAAATATAACTCTCTGAACTTCCTTGGCTCGATCGCATGTCATGATTGTGCGGCCGCATGAAATGGACAAGTAACTTATGCCTTCTCTGAACTTATCTGAAGCGGCCGCATGACATGATGGTGAGGTCCGCACCAAGCTCTGAACTTCATCACTTCAATGATCTTTGACACTTGAGCAGGTTTCACTCCGTTTTGAGCTGATTTTTGACTTTTATCATCTTGTCGCTCAAACCTGCAATCAAGCGCAACTTGTAAGCATTGTGGGCCTATTTTATGGCAATTCATACACAAAGCATAGGCAAGTATGGGCATAAAACGTGTTAAAAACATAGTTATCACGTACCTCAAGCAAAGCTTCACTTGGGCCTAGAACATTTGTCGTTGATCCCATGGTCAAAGACAAAAATGTTGTGTTTAGGATGGTGAAAGTTGTGGCCTTGAGACTCTTGCGTTGGCCGATAATCATCAAGTGATTTTTCTGGACCATTGTGTGCTTAAATCGTATCTAAGATTGTTGTGGGCCCCCAACTCTATGTCTTTAGCAATCCTTTAGCCTGTGTGGTGAGGAATCGAATTGCGAGTCCAAGTCCCGAGCCAATGGTCTAGATCTTGCTTTGAATGTTTGTTAAGGCGAAATCTTGAGTGAAATTTGACTTGAGAAATGATTATAAGCTCTCCTTGATCCAAATGATAGTTTGAACAATTCCATAGCCTACCAATAAAATGATCCCTAGTTAACCCTTTTGAGACTTAGACCTTTTTCGTTCAAGAGCCATGTTACAAGCCTATACCCGTTCTAAAAGATACCCTATCTTGGCACCCGATCTGTCCTTGAGCACATGGCAAAAGTATAAGTTTGGGGGAGAGACGAGGATGACCACAAAGTGGTATAAGGCACAAAAATGAAGAAAAGGAAAGGCAATGAAAAAGAAAGAAAAGCACAAGACAAAAAGAATGCTCACATGTGATAAAGAATAAAAAAGGGATTCAAGAAAAGCAAAAGAAAGAAAGGTGTGGAAAGTTGAAAAAGGAGAAACGGTTTGAATTGCATAAGAAAGAGTGACAATGTGTCTCTCTAACCCCTTAGAAAGAAGTGAAATGACTCAAAGAGTCAAGAGAGTTGTGCCAAATGAATCAAAAGAAGTGCTTAAGGGAAGATTGAACTGACTTGAACAACAACATGTCCTACCCCTAACCCAAAATCCCTCACAATGACTCCACAAAAGCCCTATATGATCTTGAGTTGAATGAAGATTACATTAGTGGATACTTACATAAGGGGCAAGCATATGGTACCTAGAGCCGGACTTGTAACCTTTTCTTGAGAGAGATGAGTGAATTCACATTAACCTTTTTATGTGCCGATATTCTAAAAGGTGAGGTTTGCTTAGGGAGAGTTGAGGATATGTGAGTTTGGGTTCCACAATGACCAAAGTAATTGAGAGAGTTCTTTGATGTAATAAGTCAACTCTTGATGCTCTTGTGTCACACTCGATCCATAGTTTTTCAAAGGTTAAATGTTGTTAATGATGCATTCATATTGAGGGCAATTGTTAGTCCCCAATTGATGCTTGTTGAGGTTACTTTAGGATTGCTGGAAATTCTTGGATTTTACCTTAAGGGGGGGGTGTTATTTTGTTTGCTTGAGGACAAGCAAAAGCTTAAGTTTGGGGGAGTTGATAACTACAGATTTTAACGTGTTTTATTCTCCTTCTTGCTTACGCTTTGATTATAAATTCTTACAAAATAGTCCCAAAAGGCTCATAAGTTGTGCTTATTGCAGGTTTGATCGACAAAGTGACGAAATGTCAAAATTTGGCTCAAAAGGAGTGAAACCCGCTCAAGTATCAAAGGCAAGGCAAACTCAGGACAAATAATCCTAGTGCGGCCGCACTACACTTTGTGCGGTCCGCACCAAGGAGATTCAGAGAGCATAATTCAAAGCATAAAACCTAGTGCGGTCGCAGTCCGTTCTGTGCGGTCCGCACTAGGTAGATTCATAGAGATGGAAATCAAGGCTTTAAGCAATGCGGCCGCACTCCATATTGTGCGGTCCGCGGTGAAGGCTTCGCAGCAGCACTACCATTATGTGCGGTCCGCGGAAGAGAAGTCCAGAGAGGTGAAAATTGCCTTGGTTCAAGCTGTGGTCCGCGGTCATATTTGTGTGGACCGTATTAGAGACCTCCGCAGCCGCAGTCCTCGGAGCCTAAGTTCAGAGAGCCAAGATTTGAAGTCCAAGAGCCTAGTGCGGCTGTAGTCCATTTTGTGCAGCCCGTATTGACCCCGCAGGGGCATTTTTGTCCATTTTTTTAGCTTAGTATAAATTGAACATTTTGCCAATTTTAGGGTAGCCGTTTTTTTATTTTAGCAGTTGCGCTCGTGAGAACCCTATTTGTAGCCATTTTGGGCATTTTAGCTTAACTCTAACGATAGATTCTTGTATTTTACTTTAGTAATTAATTATTATGTCTTCTTCTTCATCTATTTCTCTATTTTCTTGATCAAACATGAGTAGCTAAACCCATTATCTAGGGTTATGGCTCAACCCTAGAGTGGGTAATTGATGGGTGTTGTGATATAGGGTTAGATTGACCATGGGTATTTGTATTTGGGTTAATTTTATGGTTTAATTATGAATTGGTGGTTGTAAACACTCATTTGTGCTAATTTGACTTGGGCTCTTCTTGAGAAAGAGAGCCTAAGTCTCCAAAATTAACCCAACAAAGAATTAGGATAGACTCAAGAGATTTGATAGTCCCAAATTAAATGGTTAAACCTCGAGAGAGTAATTACCCGACTTGAACTCCAGTTGCTTGAGCTAAATTGCCTACCCATTTGGTCTCTCGAGAGTCAAGTGGGTAAAATCACTCTCTCTACCGAGAGGTGTGAGAGTGGGTAAAATTGTGCAACGGTTATACATATTTGTAACGACCCAAACCCCCGCTCCGGTCGTGATGGCACCTCTCGTGAAGACAAGGCCAGCCCGACCCTTCTAGAACACCACTTTAAAGCAGTTAATCAGTTATATAACAGTTCGAATATGAATTAATGATACTAATCAATGTGAATACAACCCAATACAGCCCGATCGGGGTGTCACAAGCCACGAGCATCTAGAGAAGTCTAAGTACAACTACAGGGCCAACAATGTACAGAATAAAATTTAGAACCAAAGGAAGTAATCCGGTGCCACGAACGCTGGCGGTCACTCTGCTCAGCTACAATAGCAATACCTTCAACCAGCTCAAAACCCGCTACCGGGTGAACAATACCTGCATCTGCACGCGAGGTGCAGGGAGTAAAGTGAGCACTCCAACTCAGTAAGTAATAAAAATAAATAATAACTGAGCAGCCCGAAATCACTTAAAGCAACCAACATGCTATACAAAAGCCGGGTACAATTTATGAGAGAATAGTGAAATCAGTGAAATCTTTAGAAATGTTTTGGCTCAGTTCAAATCTCATTCGAAAATGGTCCTTTCAATAATTACGAAAACGGTTTCAAAATAGTTAGTGCTGATTAGCACAGAAAATTCGCCCCTCGGGCACAAATACCACAGTATAACAAGTAAAAGGCAAGAAGTATGCAAAATGAGCACATAAAAGCTCGCCCCTCGGGCAATATCTCAAACTAAACCAGCCCCTCGGGCTCACTGTCCACAACACTCTCGGCCCCTCAGGCTCTCTCTCTCAAATCACTCTCAGAAACAGTATCACATAATAACCGCTGCGGCGCGCAGCCCGATCCACATATCGCTGCGGCGTGCAGCTCGATCCATAGCTCGCTGCGGCGTACAGCCCGATCCATATGGGTACCCGCGCTCACTGTGGGGGTGCAAACTCCAGAGGGGCTCCTACAGCCCAAGCGCTATATCACTACGGCGTGCAGTCCGATCCAATATATACATACTGCGGCGTGTAGTCCGATCCATATAATATACTACTACGACGTGCAGTCCGATCCATATAATATACTACTGAGGCGTGCAGTCCGATCCATATAATATACTACTGCGGCGTGCAGTCCGATCCATATATATAACCCTCACATCAAGGCCCTAGGCCTCACATCCCTCAGTGTATCCTCACATCTGGCCCTCGTCCCCACTCAGTCAGAATATCATCACAAGCCCCTCGGGCACTAGTAAAATAGTAGTCCGAAGCCCAAAATATCATTTAAATTATCATTTAAGACTCAATCTGAGTAAAAGTGATTGAGTTGTAAAGTAGTGGAGAAACAGTATGACTGAGTTCAAGTAATAAGTAAAAACAGTGAGGAAAAACAGTGAAAATAATCCCTGAAGGGTTCAAATATTTAGCACGAAGCCCAAATACGGCAAATTAGCCCAAACAACAGTGATAACAAATAAATTCCAGTCAAATATGCGGTAATTTAATCAATCGGGACGGACCAAGTCACAATCCCTAGCGGTGCTCTACCCCACGCCCACTATCCGGCGTGCAAGTCACCTCAATATAGCACTACGATGTGCAATCCGGGGTTTCAAACCCTCAGGATATCATTTACGATCATTACACACCTCGAACCGATGAAATCTCTAGCTCGCGACGCCTTTGCCCCTCAAAACCGGCCTCCACACGCGTCGAATCTAACCAAAATCAGAGCGAATACATCACAATATGCTAAGGGAACAATACCCAATCGAAAAAAATATCAAGAATCTCGAAATTAGATAAACCCGAGCCCCGGGCCCACTTCTCGAAAAATTAGGAAATTATCATTACCGGATTCCTTATCTCGCCACGAGTTCATACATACCAAGAACTCCCAAATCCGAGCTCAAATGACCTATCAAATCCCAATTTGAACTATCAAAAACTCAAGCCCTAGTTCATCAATTTTAGGCTTAATTTCCATGAATTTCTAGACCAATTTTACATACAAATCACGTTTTAGGTTCAGAAATCTTACCTCCAATAATTACCCGTCGAAATACGCCTTCAATTCCGTCCAATAGTTCTCAAGCTCGCTTAAAAATGGTGGAAATAACATAAGTTTCGCGGAACAAAAATGAATATAAAACCCTTCCGACTCCAGGGGTTTTCGCTTCTGCGGTCCCCACACCCGCTTCCGCAATACCGCTTCTGCGGTCATTTTTCCACTCCTGCAGAATTTCACTTAAAGTCCAAAGCCGCTTCTGCGATACCATTCCCGCTTCCGCGGAACTTCCTCTTATGACCCAAAACCGCTTCTGCAGTTTACCGTCCGCTTCTGCGGACCCGCTGATGCGATAATTATTCCGCCTCTACGGAACTACACTACCAAAGCACTGACCGCTTTTGCGATCCTTCACCCGCTTCTGCGGTCCATTTCCGCAGAAGTGGAAATACCAAATGACAGCAAAATAAACCTGCAGCAAACTTCAAAAACACTCGTTTAACCACCCGAATTCGCTCCGAGGCCCCCGGGACCTCAACTAAAAACACCAACACATCCTAAAACCTCATCCAAACTTGTTCCAATCTTCAAAACACATCAAACAACGCTAAAACCATTAAATTACATCGGATTCAAGCCTAAGTTCTTCAAAAACTTTGCACTTTCGATCAAAAACCCAACCAAACGACGTCCGAATGACCTGAAATTTAGCACACACATCAAAAATCACATATCGAAGCTATAGCCACTCTCGGAATTCCATTCCGACTCTCGGGTAAAAATCTCACCTATCAACCGGAATTCGCCAAAATACTAACTTCGCCAATTCAAGCCTAATTCTACACCGGGCCTCCAAAATCAATTCCGATCACGCTCTTAAATCACAAATCATCCCCCGAAGCTAACCGAATCACCGGAAATAACATCCGAACTTTCTAACTCATAAGTCAATATCCGGTTGACTTTTCCAACTTAAGCCTTCCTTAAAGAGACTAAGTATCTCATTTCTTATGAAAACTAATCCAAATCAACTATAACACACCAAATACTAATAATGAAACATGAAGAAGCATAAATAGGGAAAACGGAGCGGTAACTCATGAGACGACGGGTCGGGTCATCACATCCTCCCCAACTTAAACCAACGCTCGTCCTCGAGCGTACCCCGAGTTGTCCTAGAAGCCAATCAATAGCTGAATAACCTTACCAAGCATATACCCGGGGGTGATCCCGTGTCACCCAATCTCATATAGGTTCGATAGCACAGCATAGCTGAAATTACCCAATCCAGTCTAGCCCATAAATCATGGAAGTACCTTTTCACTTCTGAAACCATCAATACGATCAAAACCTCACACCTATACTTTGAATAATCCCGAAACAGCTGTAATAACCCATACCTACAACCTCAGGTGAAATCATATGATATACCACATAATCCACGCACTCGAAACGATAACTTCTATTCACAGTAGTTACCCACAACAACCAGATACCGATATAAAACCTCTTATTTAGCTAAATACTTGTTCCAACACTTTCATATACCGCCAACGATAAATGAAACACGCAGCAAACCGTAACCATTCTCAGATAAACCATTCATGAAGCCACTTCCCTTTTGACTAATACCACAACAAATTTACGAGCCGAACCTCGACATTATCCTTCCAACAAGCTGAAATCAAATATGTTCGTATTCATTAGTGACCTCAACTATCACCTTGAATCCAACACACCACTCTGGTAATATGACACCTCAATACAGGCCCAAGTCACAACTTGCATAATTCATGTACCAATAAGAAACGGTCTGAACATACTCAAATCACGAAAAATGACTCACACGAAAGAGTTGTACCTCAAGCTCATCAGTACCATCACAACACAAGGCTGAGACCCCGTCTCACATCATAGAATAGAACACATGAATCTACCCCGAAAGGTCATATCTCCACATAGCCTCGCTACAATGCACAATCCTATCCAAACACTGTTACACATGAAGCATCTCAAGTCACTTTGCTCAAAATCGACAGCCACGCACAATTTGATATTTGAAACCAAAGCAATTCATTACACCCACGGTGAAACAAATGACATACGACACGCAACCCGATAGGTCATAACCAACACTCCATTTACCGAGCAACATCCAATTACTCTTCCCGCTCGACTTTCATTATGAATCCCTAATAGAATCGCACCACATGTGCCCATAATCAACAAATCATAACGTCTCACAATATAGAATAGCAACTCAAGCTGAATACGTAGCCGCATCAGCCTACCAACAAACTCATAACCAAGGAGCATGAACCTGCTCCTTCCACTACTAGAACTCATGTCGGAGCCATACGATACGGTGCCCGGCACCAAATCAATATTGAAATCCAAAACCTCGCCCGGCGACATGCCCGGCCACAAGAAACGCATCTGAAAAGTCCCTCAATACCGAAACTGAACCAATGGTAGAAACCTCTGCACTGACATCCGCCACAAAGGCCCCATTAAGGAAAGCAATCTTTCCCAGCCATCCGCTGGTCTTTGGAATACAAACCACTCTGCTAGAACATAATCCCATGCACCTCGCCACACAACCTGTGGCATTTTCTGACATAGCCCATAGCACAATAGTCTAGAATAACCCAACACTGAGACAACCAATCTACACCCCAATATCATATCCAAAATCTAATATACCAAGCAAAGAAAGATCCACTCGGGCTTCCAAATCCCAATAGCCGCTAACGGTACCAATACACATGATCAACAACCACTACATAGCCTGAACATGAGAACCCCAGGTCTCCAACTCCATATAGCATATGAATCACTGTACCTGATCCCAAATTCCGTCGTATGAATATATATTACATCTCAAGTACCCAATCATTCCACGAAAGATATTCTAAAATTCTCATGTGCCATCAAACAAACTCAGATATCAGCAGTCGATTTAGCAAGAAAGTGCCGCAATACTACCGAAGTATCATCAGTTTAGTCACATTACCCTTTTTCGAGAGAAATACTCTCGTTAAATAACTTCCAATTAGCAGTATCATTTCCTTCATTATCTGAAGCTACTCTTTACTTAAGAATTTCATGAACTTCTTTTCAGAACTGAACTGTAACTCACCTAGCCAACAACTTCCACTGATCCCATTTGGAAGAAAATCATTACGTATTCCATGCTTCGCATGCCCATAGAAGATATATACATCTCCAAACCATGGTGAAACCCAACAAGAATTCTTCCCCAATTCCATTTGCACAAGCTAAACTGTCAGGACTGAATCCTTCTAACCAGACCAGACTAGACAAACTGTCAGCACTCAAGAGCTTTGCAGCACAATACCTGTAAGGGCTCATTACCTCGAACACATACAAAGAAATTAATCATATCCTTACCATACCGATTTGGCCCACTATCAAGCTATTCCATTAATCTAATTTCCTTTCTGATTCATCATCAACTTGATATTCCCTCTTGCTGTAGCACCACCGTTCCTCAACCCAGGCTCACTACACGAGACCCAAGCATAAGACCACACTGTCTAAGACCCATAAGCCATTGAATATTCCCTCAAATATTCCCAAAAATACCACATTCCAGAATACTTTACTTGAAGAACTTCCCGCGAATCTGAATCCGTTACCTTTATTTTCCTAATACTGATGCATAGAATCCCATAATTAACATAAATATACCACAAGTCTTGACACTTTCCAATGAAAACACAATCTCTGACAACATACACAACCTTAAGACACTTGGTCGTCACATGTAGAATCTTGAACACATTAAAACCATTCTCGAGAGTCATTCACTCTTATTCAAATTGAAAATTACCTGACTTAACGAACAGAACCACCCGTGCCTTATTAGCACTCTGGCACCGCAGAATATGATCTCATTCCAATACAAACAACCATCTTCCTTCTCTATGCACTTAGCATTCTTTATCAACAACAGCTCAAGACATCCTCCCCAACTTGGCTCGAAGCCATATATCAGGACACACTCAATAACCCATAATACTTTTACTCTAATGATGTCACAATATCATAGTGAGATTAAACTCAAATCATCTACCAGTTCGTGAAAACACAGATCATCTAGTACTGAAATCCTCTACACTTCTCGCATTCATCTCTACATCAGTTGAGTCCATTCTCTTAAGCGACCCAAATTTTCAAATTTCAACACGTACCCTTCAATTACACATGAGACTTCCCAACATACACAAGAGGGATCATACCACTTAAGAACACTCCGCAGGAGATAACCCACATGCTTCGCCTCAATTAACATTTCTGCATACCTTCCACCGTCATACACATTACACAGTCATTTAGTCTTCCAGGGTCTGAACTCGTACCGCCACATGAAATGCACTACACTCCTCAACTAGGTGACACGAAAATATTCTTCACGCGCCCATAACTCGGGCTACACATCAAATCACAATAGAAATCGAACACTTAACAGTTCATCTATTATCCAGCAAACTTCTTCGTCACTACCAAGTCATATAGATACACCTCGCAGTACTAACATACTCATCACATGAATACCAAATCGCCATTCCGGCTAATAGGGACGATACCGAACATATAAGTTCAAAACACTTGCTCACACAATCAGCACCTCGGTGCTCAAGCCATAGGCAAAGATCCGGCCTCAAGTCCTCCAGACTGGCCCAACATCAAACTCACGGAGATTACATCTCGCCCCTTGATCGAGGAATCACAAGCCATCAAGGCACATCTGATACTGAGCGCTAATGTGCGCACACAAACGTGTGAAAGGAATTTCAAGAGTTTCTTTTCAAGCTGAATCAAGGACACACGATAAAAATTCAAGAATGTGAAGTTTTCCTAAAGGTTCTGCAGCCTTTCGAGGATAAATACAGACGTCTCCTTATCGATCCACGAGACTCTACTAAACCTGCTCATGACTCGTGAGACCTATGAACCTAGGCTCTGATACCAACTTATCACGACCCAAACCCCCACTCCGGTCGTGATGACGCCTCTCGTGAAGACAAAGCCAGCCCGACCCTTCCAGAACACCACTTTAAAGCAGTTAATCAGTTATATAACAGTTCGAATATGAATTAATGATACTAATCAATGTGAATACAACCCAATACAGCCCGACCAGGGTGTCACAAGCCACGAGCATCTAGAGAAGTCTAAGTACAACTACAGGGCCAACAATGTACAGAATAAAATTTAGAACCAAAGGAAGCAATCCGGTGCCGCGAATGCTGGCGGTCACTCTGCTCAGCTACAATAGCAATACCTTTAACCAGCTCAAAACCCGCTACCGGGTGAACAATACCTGCATCTGCACGCGAGGTGCAGGGAGTAAAGTGAGCACTCCAACTTAGTGAATAATAAAAATAAATAATAACTGAGCAGCCCGAAATCACGTAAAGCAACCAACATGCTATACAAAAGCCGGGTACAATTTATGAGAGAATAGTGAAATCAGTGAAATCTTTAGAAATGTTTTGGCTCAGTTCAAATCTCATTCGAAAATGGTCCTTTCAATAATTACGAAAACGGTTTCAAAATAGTTAGTGCTGATTAGCACAGAAAATCCGCCCCTCGGGCACAAATACCACAGTATAACAAGTAAAAGGCAAGAAGTATGCAAAATGCGCACATAAAAGCTCGCCCCTCAAACTAAACCAGCCCCTCGGGCTCACTTTCCACAACACTCTCGGCCCCTCGGGCTCTCTCTCAAATCACTCTCAGAAACAGTATCACATAATAATCGTTGCGGCACGCAGCCCAATCCACATATCGCTGCAGCGTGTAGCTCGATCCATAGCTCGCTGGGCGTACAGCCCGATCCATATGGGTACCCGCACTCACTGTGGGGGTGCAGACTCCAGAGGGGCTCCTACAGCCCAAGCGCTATATCACTGCGGCGTGCAGTCCGATCCAATATATACATACTGCGGCGTGCAGTCCGATCCATATAATATACTACTGCGGCGTGCAGTCCGATCCATATAATATACTACTGCGGCATGCAGTCCGATCCATATAATATACTACTGCGGCGTGCAATCCGATCCATATATATAAAGCTCACATCCAGGCCCTAGGCCTCACATCCCTCAGTGTATCCTGACATCTAGCCCTCGTCCCCACTCAGTCAGAATATCATCACAAGCCCCTCGGGCACTAGTAAAATAGTAGTCCGTAGCCCAATATCATTTAAATTATCATTTAAGACTCAATCTGAGTAAAAGCGACTGAGTTGTAAAGTAGTGGAGAAACAGTATGGCTGAGTTCAAGTAATAAGTAAAAACAGTGAAAATAATCCCCGAAGGGTTCAAATATTTAGCACGAAGCCCAAATACGGCAATTAGCACAAACAACAATGATAACAAATAAGTTCTAGTCAAATACGGGGTAATTTAATCAATCGGGACGGACCAAGTCACAATCCCCAGCGGTGCTCTACCCCACTCCCACTATCCGACGTGCAAGTCACCTCAATATAGCACTACGATGTGCAATCCGTGGTTTCAAACCCTCAGGATATCATTTACGATCATTACTCACCTCAAACCGGTGAAATCTCTAGCTCGCGACGCCTTTGCCCCTCAAACCGGCCTCCACACGCGTCGAATCTAATCAAAATCAGAGCGAATACATCACAATATGCTAAGGGAACAATACCCAATCGAAAAAAATATCAAGAATCTCGAAATTAGCTAAACCCGAGCCCCGGGCTCACTTCTCGAAAAATCAGGAAATTATCATTACCGGATTCCTTATCTCGCCACGAGTTCATACATATCAAGAACTCCCAAATCCGAGCTCAAATGACCTATCAAATCCCAATTTAAACTATCAAAAACTCAAGCCCTAGTTCATCAATTTTAGGCTTAATTTTCATAAATTTCTAGACCAATTTCACATACAAATCACGTTTTAGGTTCAGAAATCTTACCTCCAATAATTACCCGTCGAAATCCCCCTTCAATTCCGTCCAATAGCTCTCAAGCTCGCTTAAAAATGGTGGAAATAACATAAGCTTCGCGGAACAAAAATGATTATAAAACCCTTCTGACTCTAGGGGTTTTCGCTTCTGCGTTCCCCACACCCGCTTCCGCGATACCGCTTCTGCGGTCATTTTTCCGCTCCTGTGGAATTTCACTTAAAGTCCAAAGCTACTTCTGCGACACCATTCCCGCTTCCGCGGAACTTCCTCTTATGAACCAAAACCGCTTCTGCAGTTTACCGTCCGCTTCTGCGGACCCGCTGATGCGATAATTATTCCGCCTCTGCGGAACTACACTACCAAAGCGCTGACCGCTTTT
>MU744986.1:70687-83173 GCA_026770625.1 Nicotiana glauca
TCAAAATCTCACCTATCAACCGGAATTCGCCAAAATACTAACTTCGCCAATTCAAGCCTAATTCTACACCAGGCCTCCAAAATCAATTCCGATCACGCTCCTAAATCACAAATCATCCCCCGAAGCTAACCGAATCACCGGAAATAACATCCGAACCTTCTAACTCATAAGTCAATATCCGGTTGACTTTTCCAACTTAAGTCTTCTTTAAAGAGACTAAGTGTCTCATTTCTTATCAAAACTAATCCAAATCAACTATAACACACCAAATACTGATAATAAAACATGAAGAAGCATAAAATGGAGAAAACGGAGCAGTAACTCATGAGATGACAGGTCGGGACGTCACAATATTTTCCCAATCATGTCAATCAAGCCTTAGAAGCAATTGCCCGTCAATTAGCCACCTAGGTGAAAGTCACTACCCTAGTGCCCTCTAAACCATTAGATACAACTTTAGAAATTATATCCTAGCATAATCTAGATTCAATTAGTAGTTTATAATTGAAAACCCAAAAATATTGGAAGTGACATTTGGAACAATTGCATGATTCTAGCCTAGACAGATACCCAGCTCCAATTTCTATCTCTCTGAGGAATTCGATCCCGACCCTCATATTGGGTAAACGATATTGTGACCCTCTCTCCCTAATTTGTAGTAGTGTAGAGTTGACAGCAATCACGTCGTATTCATCCGCCTTGGCCTGCACTATCTCTTCTGTAGCACGAGTCCTTCGAGGATTTCCCCCGAAATCTATGCCGGGAATATCCATTGCTTCTGCTCTCTCGATCGGGAGCCCCTCTCGGCTCAACCCGAGCTTCGACGATGTCTTTTAAATAGGCGGACACTTTTTTATCGGCCCTATCTCGAATCTCTTCAACTTCAGCCTGGGCATCTACGGACCTCGGCCTTGATATCCAAAAGGCCAGACTCAAACTTTGCGATCCTACCCGATTGGACCAAGCTATTTTTACAAGCATTCCGAAGTTGCACCTCGAGGGCAGAAGCCCTGGTAAAAGCATTTTTCTTGACCGCAACTTGGGCATCTATATGATCCTTTAGCTCATTACACTCATGCTTGTCCTGACCAACTTCGGCTCCAATAGTGTTCCAGGTCCTCCGTCCTTATCTGCAACTGAAGTATCAAATTGTTGGTCTCAGGGGATAGAAGAAGAAAACATACATCCCCTCCAAAAAAGGGTTACCTGTCTCTCGAGGTAGCCTCCGTAGTCCAGGATTAAACTCGCCTCATACCAAAGGTATACCGACTCGTTTGCCCTTTCATCGCAAAAAAGGCCCAAGGGATTTCTCCCCTTCCAAGGTTTTGCAACCTGGATTCACAATTGAGCAGCTCGTACTTGAGTCTATCAAAGGCCTATGAAAAAAAATCTCATTCAGAAAATGAAAGGACAAAACTGAAAGGCCAATACAGCCGGCCAAAACTCACCACAGAACATAAGCCGCTGAGTCTCCTCGAAAGTTGAGCGCACATCTACTGGCCTAATCCCATCAGCCCCAGTAGAACTACTCCCTATGGGAATACAATCACTCGACACCCCACTTGATTTAGGAGGCCCCTGGCCTTGAATTTCTCACGAAGCACCTTCGGCAGGAAAAGAAGAAGGCGGCAGAAAATCTTTCTCTCTCAAAGTACCTTCGATGGGAGAAGAAGAGGGCGGCAGGAAATATTTATCCCTCCAAGTACCTTCGACGGGAATAGAAGATGGAGGAAAAAAAGGAACAATTTCTCCCAAGGCTAGAAACCTCGGATGATGCAGGCTCAGCCGATACATCTTCTTTGAGCCTCCAAGAAGGGCTTGCCTCGCTATGAGCACCCTCGTCTTTCAAGGATTCCTTCTGTTCATTATCATTCATCGGCCCCAAAGCCGACGATCCTTCCTCCTCTCCGAGAGGACACGGTCTAACCCCAAAAACTTCTCCAATGCTTGAGATGACGGAGTTAATACATGTTATACCCATTTTAAACTAGTTAAAGTAAGGTACAACATATAGGCAATTCCACATTTGATTAAAGTTGAAGAGTCGCCACCTAATAAATTTAACGGTGAATTAGGACACCAATATTAACTAAATAGTGCTTAAAATTAATTATGTTTTATGGTCTGCTTAACCTTAAAATTCTAGGTAAGGGTTCTAATTAATCCTATAGGGAAGATTGTTAAAGCACCCTATATGATCTGTTAATTACGGTTAACCGGCCAAACTTAGGTTAATTAACTAATTTAGATAATTATATGCCTAATCGTCAAAGTTAATGCGCATGCCAAGTATATATAAAATAAGACGGTGTTTAACATTAATATTGACTAAGTTCTTTTTGAGTTAGCTTTTACGGTTTAGGAAAATCTTTTATTTAAAGTCAAAGGAGAGTTCTCAAAAGAGAGGAGCTGAAAGAATTTCAAATTATAGAAAATTTGCTCCAGTTGCTAAAAAACGTATGGTAGATTTATTCTTGGAAATACTTAGCTATTATATCATTTATAAAGAAAGTTTCAGCTTAATAATATTGTAAACAAATTGACTACAAGCTTTCGCAAGTGTCATCTTAACAAATTAACATTGTTTGGAAGAATACAAGTATAGTGGCTTACTTAGCAAAATAGATAAGCTAGTGGGAAATGGGTGAAAATTTATTATTGATTTTAAAACCTCTTATTCTAACTGTCATGCCATGTAAAATAATGCAAGTAATAGATAAAGAATATAGATGATTTAATCCCAAAATCGAGATAATACCCAAATATGCAAGCAAATTAACGATCACAAAAGTTAGATAAAATAAATGGCAGAAGAATTAAAAGAAGAAGAACGCCATAGGCGCCCCCAAACACTTCACTTGTTTTCTTGCTATTTGGTGCATTCTAAAGAAGACGATATAGGATATGATGACTCCATGCTCGGGTAGTGCTGAGTCTCGGGTGAGACTCCAATTTTTGCTCCAAGTGTATATGCAAAGAAAGGAAAAAAAGAGAAATAGAAAAAGAAAACTTAATTCTTGAAAATATAACATCTCTTAAACCTGAAATGTTCCAAGAAACTCGAGACAATAGAATGCATCCAAGAAATTATATTTTTAAAGTAGTACTGTAGATACTTTATTAAGGCTATTAACAGAATTAACTTTATATTTAAAGTTCTATAAGAGAGGACAAAAAAAACTATATTGTTATTCAACAAACATGGGCCAACAAATTTTATTTTTATCATTCATGCTTAAGACATCATAAGCATATGCTGTCATGACTATTGACTTGCTTTTTAAAAAGTTACATCACCTTTTATTTTAATGATAAAATTACTGCATTCCCCAGCATATATTTTAGAGGAATCACAATATTCAAACCAGTAAAATAGTAAGCCTATGGCATCTAAAGTTTGAAATAAGCTTAAAGTAAGAATTTTCTATTAGCACGCGAAAACAGTAAAGTGACGCATTAATAAGTATCAGATGATATTTTTTATTCAAATATATAGGTAAGTAAAAAAGTGATTAGACCTGAATAAAATAATTCATAACATTATGATATATAAGCACAAATTAACATCATTAATTTATGAGAGCGTACAAATTTATATTGCAACTAAAGGGAACCAGAGAGAAGACTTAACCCAATTTTCATTAACTTAATCTCTAATTTATGATATATGACTTGACAAAAATAAGAAACCTAAAGTTCAAACCTGGTATTTTAAAAATACTTAGGCAAATGACCTTAGAATTACTCATTTAGTTTAACAAGAATTCGACAAATATGTGAGAAATACTTTACTAGATCATAAATTCGGTATACAACATATTAATCATCAATACATTTATAATCTACTCCTATGTGAGAATAAAGCATCAACAAGACAATAAAATTTCTAGAAAAGGTATAAAAGAGATACAGAAGAAAAAGGATTTTTATAAGCACGAAATCACTAAAGTTGTCAAATTACATTTAGACAGCATGGTAAACGAATTTAGGCAAATCTTAATATCACAAGGGTAGACATGTATCTCTAAATCCTGACTAAAAAAATTAACATTTCAAACAAAGCAATTTTTAAATTAACAAAGTAATAGAAATTCTGTTTAGAGCTAACCTTTTTGGAGGCAGAGAACTAAAACTTTGAGATTTCAAATCTACTCCCTCCACGTAACAAGATCGAACTCTGTTTTAGCGAACTAAATAGGGACAGAGATTACAGAAAAGAAAAGAATTACTTGTTGACTCGATTTTGCCGTGTTCTAACTATTTTTCGGGATTCAAAAGATGATCTTTCGGCTGGAGAGTTGAGGAGTATTTATAGGAGAAAAATAGAATTTTGGAAGTGGGAATTGAAAGATTCGTTTGAAATTTAAAATACTCGTTCCAGATCCGTCCAAAATGTGTCAGAAAGAAGATCAACAACATCGTCCTCTTACTGATTTGGTCAAATTGGATACCAACATTTTTGGCTTTTCATTTGATATGAAGGAGAGAACGAAGACTTTTGCAAAGAGAGGAAAGAGGGTGGGGCCGACTGCATGATATTTCAAAAAGTATCCTTACAAATCTGCATACTAGTATATCTAAGTCTTAAGAAAGGAGGATCATTGGATCATTTTAATTTTAATCCTACGGCCGAAATAAGAGCTTCTGGAGGATTCTTTTAGATGGGCTAGGCGGATTGGGCTTCAGTTGGGTTTAAAAGAAAAATATGATAGGTTATATTTGGGCTCATTATTCTTTAAAAGGAATTTTACTACATGGGCTAATCATTTTGGCAGACTTTGGGCTCATCTATAAAAATGAGTTATCCTTTGGTATGGCATCTTCTTTCTTCTTATTAATTTCTTTGAGCTTCCTTTGTCTTGCCAATTTGGACATAATATAATAATATGATTGAAATATAGATTATTCAAAATATGTAGTTAGCTTATATAAATAAAATACAATATTTTTAATAGTAATGACAATATCAATAATAATAATTATGGTATTAATAGTAATAATAATAATAATAATAATAATAATAATAATAATAATAATAATAATAATAATAATAATA
Source organism: Nicotiana glauca (assembly GCA_026770625.1). NCBI lineage: Eukaryota > Viridiplantae > Streptophyta > Magnoliopsida > Solanales > Solanaceae > Nicotiana > Nicotiana glauca. The sequence continues at coordinate 75,744 of MU744986.1, forward strand.
ATAATAAGTAATAATATTATTAACAGTGATATTAATCCTACAAGTAATATAATTATAATAATGGTAATAATAACCATGAAATAAATAATAATATATTATTAGAGCATTAATGACCAGGAATCGCAAGGAAATTAAGTAAAAAAAAAGATGGGAAAAAATTGGATGTCAATAACTACCCCTCTTTGACCGGAAATGATAAAAGAGTTTTCGGGCAAAGAAATTGACATAGCAACCAATTTTGTCCCGACTGAATTGGTGTGGATATAAATGAGTAAAGTCGGATTTGATGGGAAATTTTGGAAAGTCGTTGTTGAACCCGGATTTAGAGGTGTCTATATATCTCGGGCTTTAAGAGAATTTGGGCATATACATTTCGAGCGAATAAGATTTATGGTGAGACTGGGTTGAAACGATTTGCTACTCAAAGATGGACACGGTTAAAATTTGCATGAATTTTGAATTACCTACATAACCACGAGAATGTAGTTAGGAGTAGATCATTGACCTCTTGCTGACGAGTTTAACTCCACCCTCAGCAATTTCCCCAGTTCACTGCTTAGATTATGATCCACGATTTGATTGAGCTTTAATTTTGTCTCCATACGAAATGCCACAACCTAAAGATAAATATTAGCGATAAATAGATATATGTAAATATATCGGGTTGAAAGAACTTACTCTCGTAACCTATGCTTGAAAAGATAAATCCACATCCACGTCCACGATTATTATTTAATGAAGAATTGAATAACATCCACATCGAATGAATTTGAAAGCAAGATAAATCCACGATCATATCCACATCCACATCCACGTCCACGCCCACGTCCACGTCCACGTCCACGTCCACATCCAAATTGAAAGAAGTGAAATGCTTAAAATCTTTGGTTGAGAAGATAAATCTACATCCACGTCCATGACTAAAATTTGAAATGTATTGAATAATGTCCATACGGATAGGTGTTTAATCCACGTCCATGTCCATTTTCATGTCCACAAAATGCCACAAGATAGAAAAATATTAGTAATAAAATATATAAATAATTTGGATTTAGGAGAATTTACGCTCGTAACCCTTGGTTAGGAGGAAAAATCCACGTCCAAATCCACAATTAGAATTTGAGAAAAAATTGAATAGCATCTATGCTAAAAGATTTTAAAGCAATATAAATTCACGATCCACGTCTACGTTTACGTCCACATCAATATTCATGTCACAATCATGTCCGACATCTAGATCTATGTTCACAAAGAGGAGTTGAGTTTGAGTTGAATCTGCATATTTGTGCAAATCAATATTGAACTTGTCTCATCAAAGAAAAATTGTGAGTTTAAAGAAAATCAGTTGACTTGTGCTCATTTGGGGAACTTAATCCTTAAGCGGGTTCTCATCTTGATCGATATCCATATGCTTTGACACTTCCACCATATATGTATGCTTTACCAAGGAGTTTCAGTAGTAAGTGAGAAAAATTCCTTTTGAATCTCATAGTAGCGCAATTTAGATGACTTAGGCGAAAAGGCTCTACTTAACAGCTCTAATGATATAAAAAGATTTTGACAAGCTAAGTTTAAACTTATCATACTCCTAGATAGACTTGACTTGTACATACCGGACACTACTTAAAATCTCAAAATCTTTACGGCCAACTATGTAATAATTCTAAAGAATTGCCCCGATTTCCATTAAGTTTTGGTATAGAAAAATAATGAAAGCTTTGAAGGCTATATAACTGACTCGAAGGAAAATCTGCTTAAATTTCTATTTCTAAAGGTATTTTATTCTAAGTGGTTGGAAGGTAAGAAATTTTAAAAAAATATTAAGGAACATATTTGATTAAAAAATAATATGCCCCAGTTTCTAATCCCAAAGGCACTTGAATTTTAAATGGAACATGTATAGATTTTGGAAAATTAAGAAAATATTTTTGGATTGGTTTTAAAAAAAAAATCTGCCCCAGTTTTGGTGCTAGAAAACTTGGTTTTGAACGAAAAAATATTATGAAATTTGGAAAATTGAGAAGTATTTTTGGATAGGTTACCAAAGAAACTGCCCCAGTTCCTGGTATTAGGATACTTGGACTTGAATAATGAAAAGATTGAACACTTTCATCTAGTCAAAACGAGGACCATGCCAAAACATAGTTCGACAAACCAAGGGCATAAGGAGTTTTAAATTAAAAGGGGCTGAACCCATCTTGGGCTGCCTACGTATTCTTGTCAAGAGGTGTCGAGATAGAAATCAGGCCAAATGTAGTTCCAATGAAACAGGGGATTTAAAAAAATTTTATAATAAAGGGGCCGAACCCAGATTAGGCTGCTTACATATCCAATAGGAATCAGGCCAGACATATTTCATTACATAAAAAGACAAGATATTTTTTTTAAAATAAAGGGGCCGAACCCATATCGGGTTGCCTACGTATCCAAAAGGAATCAGGCCCGGACGTAGTTCGCTACAAGAAAATAGAATCCTAACTTAGATGGTCGTAACAAAACATAGAGGCGACATGACAAAAATAGGTTCTAATTTATGCCTCCGGCCAATTACAAAAGAAATTCATGACTTAAACTACTGAAACTCCCGGCGAACCGGGGCTAAGATGCAAGTCCAATTCTTCAAAACAGGTCCCGATTCGACAACACGTACAATTGGTGTATTAGCAATGTCTTCAAATACCATATCATGATCATCTTCATCTCCCACGAACAACTTTTTGACACCCTCTATAATATCATCACATGAAATTCAACAGGTACATCCGAAGTCTGGACAATAGTAGGCTTCAGGAAAGTTTGGTCAATGGTTGGGATCGGTTTTGGTGGGTGGATCTCTTTTCCTTTCTTTTGTCATGCTTCCTTCACTTCCTCTTGAGTAGGCTCGTATCCCAAACCAAAAGAAAACTGTTGTCCGGGCAGGACTATAGGCTCAACTCGTCCATTCAATATTTTTCCCAACCCCAATCCTGGTTGATACCCATTTTTTAGCATCTCCTTTGCCACCATGATCGCAGTGCAAGACATCTTTGGCTCCTGGCTTTGGCTTCCTTCAGCTACACAGGTAGGATCCAAAATTTCCCATGCATATGTAGCTCCATCGAACTCTCCTGTTGCCTTAATGAATGGGATAGATTGCTCCTGATAAATAGATGTGTCACTTTCTCCATGTATAACTATTTGTTGTTGATCCCACATAAACTTGACGGTTTGATCTAAAGTAGATGGCACAACTCCAGCCAGATGAATCCATGGTCTTCCTAACAGCAGGTTGTATGTTGTGGAAATATCTAGTACTTGAAACCCCATAATGAACTCGACTGGCCCAATCAGCGCGTCCAATTCTACTTCTCCAATTGGACTTCTCGCGACCCCGTCAAATGCCCGAAAACTCTCATATCGCTTGTCTTGAGTTTGCTGAAATCAAACCCTATCTTTTTTAGAGTTCCTAGCGGACAAATATTAACACCAGAACCCCCATCAATCAACACTCTAGATATGAACATATCACGACATTTAACAACTATCTGGAGAGCCTTGTTATGACTACATCCCTCCGGTGGCAATTCTTCATCATCAAAGCTGATTAGGTAACAATCAAGCATGCGCCCAACCATTCCAACCATTGTCTCACCAGTTGTTTCAGTCGGCACATACGCTTCACTCAGAATCTTCAAAAGTGCATCTATGTGTACGTCCGAAATCAAAAGCAAAGACATGATTGAAATCTGGGCATTGGTTTTCTTTAATGGATCCGCAATTGAGTATTCACTCGCCTTGATTTTTCTAAAAAAACTCTTGTGCTTCTGCTTCTGCTTCTGTCACAGCCTTCTTAGGTGGAACATTGCACTCATTACCTTGTCTCAACCCGGTTAGTTTTTCCGGAGTGTAACATATTCCAGACATCGTCATTCTCGAAATCTTTGGCCTATCAGTGGTTGTTTCTTTTCCATGGCATTCCATCACGGCCTGTTGATAATTCCATGGTACGACTCTAGTATCGACCACTGGTAACTGAATTGGCACTTGAAGTACCTCCACAGGTGTAGATGCAACTCCTAATATCTCGACAGGTGTAAAACCTCTTATCATTATAGTAGGATAAGTAACAGCCACAAATGTGTAATCTTCCATGCTCCTAATAGGCACTATGAATCTAGCCGGATCATCATCTTCTTCATCTACTCCAATCATATTTACCGAGGCTTCATTATGATTTAGGAGTGGATTGTTGTTCACATTTGGTGCCGGTTGTTTGATTCTGATTTGTTTTGCTTCAATGAGGTCTTCAACCTTGTGTTTCAATGAATAACAACGATCATTTGAATGTCCTTTTACCCTAGAATGATATGCACATGTCTTGGCAGGATCAAAACTTCTAGGCAATGGGTTTGGAATTCTGCCTTCCACGGGATACAATAAACCTGAAGCTTGCAACCTTTCAAAGACAACACTTAATGGATTCCCTAATGGTGTGAAGTTGCGAGCAGGCCTGTTTGGACGGAGTCCGGGTGTGTTGTTGGGATGATGAGGTTGCCGTGATGGTGGAGCTTGGTATGTTGGTTGTGTGTTATAAACAAGATATAAGTTTTGTGGTGGTTGAGGCTGGTAAGAGGATGAAGTTTGGTAAGGTGAGTGTGAGGAATATTGGAAATGTTGTGAATGAGGGGCGTTTGATTGATACTGCGAAGATTGCCGTTGGTGAAACGAAGTACCTCCCAAACCCATTACAGCCGCAACTTCTTTCTCCTTTTTCTTTCCACTCCCGAGGGCACCAATTTGGATAGCCTTGCTACTGGCATGTAATGCTGCTAGACTTGTTATTCTTCCAGTCTTGATCCCATTTTCGATCATTTCTCCGGCTTTGATTACCTCTGCAAATGTTTTTCCGCCCATTATGACCATCCGCTCATAATATTCAAGTTCCTGCGCCCGAATGAAATAGGTTATCATTTTTGTCTCTTCCATTGGCGGGTGTACCCTTGATGCTTCTTCCCTCCACCTTATAGCATATTCCCGAAAAGAATCAGTTGATTTCTTCTTCAATTCGGTTATCGAAATTCTGTCAGGAGCAATCTCAATATGAAATTTATAATGATTGACAAAAGCATTTGCCAAATCATCCCAAGTATGCCATTTGGTAACATCTTGTTTAGAGTACCACTCTAAAGCTTTCCCACTCAAACTTTGATTGAATAATTTGATTCTTATCCCTTCATTCTGCCCCACGCCAATTAACTTTTCACAATAGAGCTTCAAGTGGAAGAAAGGATTCTCCGATCCGTCAAACTTCTCAAACTTTGGAATTTTGTAACCAAGTGGCATCTCCACTTCAGGAAATGCACATAAATCTTCATACTTCACACTTTGATTAGTACAAAATCCTTGTAGACCTCTTATAGCATCTTCCAAACTCTTGAGCTTCCTATTTATCATTTCATCATCAACTGCTTTTGCCTCCTTTTCGGCTTCAACATAATGATCCACATCTAGCTGACATGGTTCTGGTGTTTATGTCATAGGTGGGAATGTGGCATGAGTATATATTGGTGAAACTTGCTGCATATTAGTAACATCATGTGTCAGTTGTGTGTATTAAACCTTTGGAGGAGCGATTGTGGACGGAAGGGGAGCATTTTGAGTGACTGAGTGAGTGAATGGTACATTTTGAATTGGTTGAGGAGCAGTGAACTAATTTTCTCGGTTAAGTCCATCCAAGTTTGGAAATGTGGGTGGTATAGGCATATTTTCGCGAATGCGTTGAGGAGGAGGAGTCATGTGAGGTGGAGTTTGAGAAAATGATCTGCTTTGTTGTACCATGTAGCTTAGTTCAATAACTTTTTGTTCCAAACAAGCAATGACCTCTAAATGTGTTTCCGGGTCTCTTGAGGGGCGAGGGTCATCTGTTGTAGGTAGCGCGAGAGTTGGAACGGATGAAATAGCCACATCTACCAAATTCAAATCTGTACTGGAAAGATTCCCTTTAGCCATCTGAGATACTGGTGGTAAATCTGCGACTGATCTCTTGCTTCTACACCGTGTGAAATATGGATGCTCCGCCAGTTCCTCTTTTAGCACAAGTCAACCTTTTGTTTTTTTGAGAAAATAATTTTTTTTTTAAAATAGAAAAAAAAAAAAAAAAAAAAAAAAAAAACAAGTTAGTATGTGAAAATAACATATTTTGCATAAAATAAGCACATTGTTGCACATAGCATATTATTGCACATAGATTATAGCGTCCTAATATGCAAAGGACCTCATTGCGCCGGAGGTAGGCCTAACGATAATTTAAAGGATAATTATGCCATCGTGTGTCATTCCATAACTCGTATAAATTAATTTTATTNTTTTTTTTTAAACCTATCACAAAAGGTTAGTCATAAAAATATTCCCTCTACCTATAATTTAATTAATTTAGAGAAAATGGTCCACATAATTGACATATTTATCCTTCAAACTATGCACATAAGTTATGATGAGTGTCACTTAGGGTTGTAAACCCATTCAGACATTTGGTAAGTTTGGCTAATGGACTTAATATACCAAGGATATTAAGTACCTTAGGCTTAAATGATGCATCTATCTTACAAAGGTTTTGGCTTAGCTCTATCCTAGGTTGACTAAGAGTGGGTTTTTCTAGACTGGTCTACTTTCAAGTGGACAACTTGAGAGTGGAAAGCTCATGACTGTCGACTGCACCGCTGATCGACTTACCCACGAACTTTTCCCTAAAAGGGTTCTTTAAGTAGTGCACGGCCGCAAATCGCATAACCGCTTGGTGTGTGAATTGTGTAAATTTTCCAAAAGTGGAGGAAGTAAAACGGAATGACAGTTATATAAAAGTGGTAACACATAAACTATTATACAAAGAAAGTAGTTTATAACATGTAAAGTAATTTATAAAGCCAAATAGATAAACACACAAGCCTTAATTTTGATTAACTAAGTCCGTTATGGTTAGAACCTAAATGTTCCCCAGCAGAGTCGCCAAGCTGTTATACCCCATTTTAAACTAGTTAAAGTAAGGTACAACATATAGGCAATTCCACATTTGATTAAAGTTGAAGAGTCGCCACCTAATAAATTTAATGGTGAATTAGGACACCAATATTAACTAAATAGTGCTTAAAATTAACTCTGTTTTATGGTTTGCTTAACCTTAAAATTCTAGGTAATGGTTCTAATTAATCATATAGGGAAGGTTGTTAAAGCACCCTATATGATCCGTTAATTACGGTTAATCGGCCAAACTTAGGTTAATTAACAAATTTAGATAATTATATGCCTAAATGTCAAACTTAATGCGCATGCCAAGTACATATAAAAAAAGACGGTGTTTAACATTAATATTGACTAAGTTCTTGTCACGACCCCAAACCCGGTCGTGATGGCGCCCAACACAACTGCTAGGCAAGCCCGACCAATTTCACTCT
>MU744989.1:0-15450 GCA_026770625.1 Nicotiana glauca
AGTCAATCAGATCAGCTTTCAAACAACTGCATTCGAGTATGCCTAATGTAGACTTTTCGCCTAAAAATATGCGTTAAACCAATCCGCGTGTCGCTTTATTTAAGTAAGACCAAAATCAGTAAGTGAAAGACATGCTAAACTCTGTGATTTTGATGATTTATGGAGGCACATTTGAGACCTGAATGCTTGTTTGATCCCCTTCTATTTGCAACTATTTGTTTTGATTGACGCCTTAGCATTTTATCCTTTGAAACTTCTAAAAACCCCAAACCCCTTTCCCTTTTAGGTTTAGTAGTCCATTTGCCTCCAGGACTGATAGGATCGGGACGGGTAATAGCATGCAATAAGTAAACGATACAATTTCGCGCTTTAACACCTTAACGGGGTGGGAAGGGTAGACATGGAGATGATGATTACACGATAACACTAAGCGTACAATTGGGTACCAGTGTTGTGCGAATGATCCATGTAATGTATAAACCTAGAATCCCCCCTCCCTCTTTATTAGTTTAACATTTTTTCAAAACTTTAAAAGTTGTTGCATTTTCAAACTTCTGTTTCTTACGCGATTTTTAAGTTGCTTGCACTAATTGCTTGACTCCTTCCCTCTACTTTCACATCTTTTTTTTTTACAACCAAACTGCTCCCTTTCTGAATTTCAGCACTTCTTTTAACCCTTTTTATGCTTCATATTTCGTATTTGCAATACTTGCTTGTTTATTCGTTTGTTTGCATTTAAAGTCACAATTGTAGCATGGCCGGGAACCACACTNAAAAAGAGTTGTCTTCCCGAATGTCGTGAACCCAATTCTGCGAGGAAAAAGGGGGCGTCGACATACCCCTCATTAATTTATTTTTTTAATCTCTACCATCTCTTTCTTCTCTTTTTTTAACCATATTTTTATTCTTCTTCTCTATTTCCTCTTTGAAATAATCTCTATACTATAAATAGATCTCTTCTTTTCTCTTCCACCGTTTCGTCTTTTCTTTATCTCCTACTGCTCACTGAAATAACAATGTTAATTACTAGATTCAAGCACTTTCTTCAAAAGGTATAATTTTTTCTTTCTTTTGTAGTATATCAATATAATATGATCTCTAGTTTGTAGTTTATTTATATTTCTTTTTTACGTGCATGAATATAATATAGTGGACATAATGCAATACTAGGTACTGTTTGAGCCAAAATTTAGAATTAGGCTTAAATAATTAGATTTTCTAGTAACATAGAGTTAATCTTAACCAATACTCCATCCGATCCAAAATAAGTATTTTTTTCGGATTTTCAAGAATGAATTAATTATTTTTTTCCTACATTGTCCTTGGAGTAAATGGTGTTGGAATATGTGTTAGGAGTGTTTATGTGAGATAGTAAAGAATAATATGGTCAATTCCATTGTTAATTAATGTTAAAAGGTAAATTTCTTAATATGTGTGAAAACATCCAAAAAAATTACTTATTTTGGACCGGAGGGAGTATTAATATCCGAAAGATGTATTAATTGATTTTGGGGGGAAATATTATGGGTATAATTTAAGTAGCAATAAACGACGATAACAATGTTATATTCACTGATCCGAAAATGAAGGGGGTAACATTGAACAATACTATAAATAGCAATGAATGTCATTTAAGTAAATAAAAGTATGTGAGGCGCCGAAAAAGGATGAGATTCTTTAGTATTCTTTGTGATAATGATGAATGATTGATGAGCATTTGATTATTCGGATTCTCCTTGGACCGTAAGATAATAGCTAGACAAGAATCTCAAGAAAAAAAATATATTTTATGTGTATAATAAAGCAAGAATCTTCGGAGAATGTCAATTTATTGTCTTACAAATGAGTGTTCAATGTGGCCTATAACTATGTCTTTTTCTATTTATAAGGGACTTGTGCCACAAAAACCTTAATAGTACAAATCCACTATTTTAAAAATATATTTTCAATTTTTGTTTGTCTACTTTCGCATATTAAGAGAAAAATAATTTAATTCTTCCAATTTTGCCCGAGCATTAATTACTCATTTCAAATTATTTTCCAAATTTATTAAGACTATACACCAAATAATATGAGTATCATGGTAAATTATGTACTTTATTTATTATTTTTTAAGGGATGTGCAAAGTCAATACAGTGAACAAATAAAAGTGAACGAGAGACTACTTCATCATTAATATTACTTAGTCCTCCACTGTCCAAAACTCCTTTCCATGCTCTTTAGAATATCGCCATTACTTTTTGGTTTTTCATTCGGTGTTCGGTACTCGTATTGGAGTCCGAATATATTCGGATTCGCGTCGCGTAGGGCCCATTCAGGGGAAAGCGCTCCCTACCAAGGATTTTTCTATATATAGGGCTCGAACTCGAGACCTCTGGTTAAAGGAAGAGTAGTCCCATCTACTGTACCAAATACTTTGACGGTGTGAAAAATAAGTAGTAACCGTAATGATATTACCTGCATTACCTCCGTTCTTATGTTAAATAAATAAATCTATCTCACTAGAAACGTGGCCGTGAAAGGCTGCAAAAATCCCATTTTTTTTAGAAAATTTAATGTTACTTAATCGGAAGTCCGGAATTTCTTCATCATGAACAGTTGCTTAATGACTAGTCAATTTTTATACATTGACAAAAAGGCATTTTTATAATAATTACAATGCCGAGTGAAACATACACAGATTGGATGGAAAGAGAAATTCAACTTGATGTATAGTGTAAGAGAAGACATTTATTGTGTAATACTGTTCCTATACCAATACTAGTACAATAAAAGCTTCACTCAAAAGCTAACAATAAATCCCACATCATCTTTTATTTAATGCAATACTTAACCATATTTTGCACAACCTAGCAAGAAAACCCCATCAAAAAGTTCTTTCAAAAATGGGCAACATTTGGTTTTTGGTTTTTCTCCTTCACAAAATCATTGTCACTGAAGCTGCAATGAGTGTAGGTGGTGGTGTTGGTCTGGGAGTAGGTGTTGGTGGTGGGGTGGGTGGTGGGGGTGTTTGGATTGGTGGAGGAATTAACAACCCAAGTCCTACTTCTTCTGATATTAACTCAGCTTACACTGCTCTTCAAACATGGAAATCAGCAATTACAGATGACCCTTTAGGAATCTTGAATAGTTGGGTTGGTACAAATGTTTGTGCTTATAAAGGAATCTTTTGTTCAGAATCTCAAGATTATATGGGCAACCCAACTTCAGTTGTTGCAGGTATTGATCTAAACCATGGAAATTTACAAGGAATTCTTGTTAAAGAACTGTCCTTTTTAGCAGAAATGTCCATTTTTCATCTCAATAGTAACAGATTTTCAGGGCCAATTCCTCAAAATTTCAGAGACCTTACTTCTCTTACTGAGTTAGACCTCAGTAACAACCATTTTTCTGGTACATTTCCTACTGCTGTTTTACTCATCCCAAATCTTCTTTATTTAGACCTCAGATTTAACAGCTTTTCAGGACCAATTCCAGAGGATCTTTTCAACAAAAAACTTGATGCTATTTTTCTTAATAACAACCAGTTTGATGGTGAACTTCCTCAGAATTTAGGGAATTCTCCATCTTCAGTTATAAATCTGGCTAATAACAAGTTTACTGGAAACATACCATTTAGTTTGGGGTACATGGGTCCAAGAATTAAGGAGATTTTGTTCCTAAATAACCAGTTAACTGGTTGTATTCCAGAAGGGGTTGGTATGTGGACAGATTTACAAGTGTTGGATGTGAGTTTCAATTCATTAATGGGACATTTGCCTGATACACTTTCTTGTTTGAGTGGCATTGAGGTACTCAACTTAGCACACAACAAGCTTTCTGGAGATTTACCAGACTTGGTTTGTTCATTGAGAAGTCTTATCAATTTGACACTTGCATACAATTTCTTCTCTGGTTTGAGCCAAGATTGTGACAAACTTCCATATAGGAATGTCTGGTTTGATTTCTCATTGAATTGTATTCCAGGTAAGCAAATGCAAAGGCCACAACCAGAGTGTTCTCTTATTCCTGGTGGTAGTCTTAGTTGTCTTAGAATACCTGTAGCTAAACCTCTTGTTTGTGGGTCAATAATTAGTGAAGAAGAAACTGTTTCAACACCTCCTTCTCATTGATTTTGATTTCTATAAAATTTAATTTTTTTTTCTTAATTTGGGATTTTGGAAGTGAAAGCTGGGCGCTCTGACCAATATTCTTTATGTTTGTTGGATAACAGGCTAGTATGGGCTGGCTGTTTTCATTATAACATAGAGAAGTTATGAGTTGTAGCAACAAATTTATTGCTCAAAGTCAAGTAATTAATAGTAGTTTTGATTAAGTGATGTTTCATGCTTTATCATATCTTACTCACATTATCGGTCCCAATTTCGCATAAAGGAGGAGAATTGGGATAGGCTGCAGCTAGCGTAAGATTTGTCAATTCTTGATGAATTCTCATAATACCGAATCTCAACTTTGTTCTTGACTGAGTCGTAATTCTTGTTGTATTATATCGTGAAATGGTTGCAGTACTAAGTACCACAACTAACAACAACAAATAAATGGTTGGGTGTGAAATGGTTGCAGTACAAAGTACACAACTAACAACAACAAATAAAATGGTTGGGTGTCACATTACTCTAACAAACATCCACATGTTGTGCTACTGTATGTGTGGTGTGGACTTCAAGAGCATTTATTATGGTTGAGCCTTCAAGAACATGAAGGAGTAAGTATATATTCAAAGTATGAGAAAGATTAACTAGAAAGGATAGAAAAACATAGTGACCTACGGGAAAAAGTTTCACGTGAGGAACAGTTGAATTGATTGCTGAATGGCATTTTCCCTAATTTGGGAGTACCTGATTTAGGACGACGGACGATTTGCTCCTGCCCAAAAATCAGATTACCAGACCCCAAAATACCAAGCATTGCTATTCAATGGTAAGAGGTCCAAAATCACTTGTCGATTTGAAGGTCGTTTTCAGTTTTAGGGTCCTCCATGTGATGTTTTTGCCAAGGCTGTTGTTAGCAACAGGACAATAGCATTTTACGACAGCAACAAACCTAGTGGCATTTCAAAAGTGGGTCTTGGGAGATAATGTGTACGCAGAACTTACCTCTACTTTATGAAGGTAGAGAGGTTGTTTCCGATAGACCTCGGCTTAAGAAAAATGAAAAGGAAGCTAACCAATTAATAGCAACAAGAAGGTAATATGTAGCGGAAGCAAATGGCAAAACGTGTGATAACCAAGATCTAGGAATACAAGAATGCAGGAATAGTGCCAATACTATTGGTAAGAGTGACGAATCGTGTGATAACAAGTAACTAGGAATAGAAAAATACAATAGCAACAACAAGGTAATATGTAGCGGAAGCAAATGGCAAAACGTGTAATAACCAAGATTTGGGAATACAAGAATGCAGGAATTGTGCCAATACTATTGGTAAGAGCGACGAATCGTATGATAACAAGGAACTAGGAATAGAAAAATACAAGACTAATGCTAGTACTGCTGGTAAGGCAAGGAGAAAATCTAGGCCAATAGCATTTTATTCCATCAAATTAAAGTCTTAGGCATTTCTAGGGTTATCCAAAATTGGATCATGGTGTTGTTCATTTCCTTTTTATTTTTATTTTATTTTATTTTTTTGCTTTTGGAAAGGTAAATATTTCTATGGTGGGTTGACCGTCAAAAAGTAAGGCCATCGTATTCAACCATTTCTACCATTCAATGTAGAAGAGGACTGATTGAGATCAGACAGCGCTCAAACGGCCGCTGTTCTCAAAGAATTCTACTCAGATGATATCACAAGAACACTGAAACTAGAGCACGGCTAAATGAAGAATTTAGCTTGGCTTACCCCATATGTAACCTTTCACCTGCATTTCTGCAAAAAGGTTGTTTTAACGCTTGTAACCCATGACTTAGAGTTCGCCAATATAGTAATTCTACAGATGTGTCAATGCCTCCAAGAAAATAGAAACACGAAATTTAGTAACATTTCCCTTTATGTTTCCAAAGAACATAAAAATCACGCACCAAGTTAAAAGAGATCAATAAATGTTATAAAAGAGATCAATTCCAATTGAACAAAGGCAGTCCACATTTTGTGAAATGTGTTAGAATAATGTTATACGCAAGTTCAGGAGAAGGAACGAATTGCAATGTCAAATGTCAAAGCTCATAATATATATTTTTAGAGAACTCCTCTATTATCATGCAATATAGTACATGGGATTTGGAAGTTTAAAGGACCTTGTGGCAACAGCGAAACCATTCAAGTCACTCCATTGATCTCCAGAGCTCCCATGAATCCTGTAACCTTCATCTTCTAACTCCTTTCTTTTCTCAGATTTATACTGGGTTGCCAGTTTACCTTTATCGGAAGGTCCCCTGTTCCATTGCAAATGTTCAGCCACAGTTTTTAAAAGTTATTTGGCCAACATTTACTTATACAAACATCTGTGCACCAATTCCAAATAAAGGAACACAATATGAAAATATGAAAGTTGTTTGAATACCTCAAAATAAGCTTTTCCCAATTGCTGTATCCAGCATACACCAGATTCTTTTCTGTATAATTCCTTTGAAATTCACTGCGACCAGTCAACAAGAATATCTTAAATCCTCGCTGTTGTAGCTCCTTGTACAGTTTTAAACTTGCAGGAATAGCAGGAGCTTCTGCTTCATTTACCCATTTGTCAAAGGCGGTTTCATCAAAGATCTCTGACCTACATACAACAGCAATATGTGATCAACCACAGGACAACAACACAACAAGAAGAAGGAATCAAAAGAATTACAGAGAAATGAACATTTGACGGCAAAGTGGATCTTCAACTAGTGTTGTCACAGCGAAAGCCTAGAAAAGTAATGTCAATGGGGGCTTTAAGCAACAAGTGCAATTAAAGTGAGGGGTTTAATGAAGAAATGCACAAATCAAGAAATAAATTTAAAAAAAAATATCTAATGCCAAAAGATAAAAACGTAAACAACAACTATTACATGGACAAAGAAATTGAAAGAAAAAATATTAAGTGAAATATACTACAATAAGAACAACATAACAGCTCAACCCCAAACAAGTTGGGACCAGCTATATGAATCCTCACTAACCATGTCGATCCATTTAAGCTCAAAGCACTCCAATATTATATTGTATAACAAAATGGAAAAAAACTAGTAAAACTTCTCTATATTATTTACTGGTACCTAAAGTTTTGACATAACTAAAAGACTCCAAAAATATAGGACCTAAAGTATATGTATCATCATGAAAGTTTAATCCCAACTAATTAGTATCACCCATATAGATCTTTTTCTTCCATTTAGCCATATTTTTCAATAGGACTACATAGATTCCTAGAGGTTATAGGTCAAGACTACTTTCCTCGTGGGATTTTAGGTCTACCTTGCCGTTTCTTAACACCTCCTCTCACCATGCTTTTACACCTACTAACCGGTATATTATGACATTGACATAGGAGTTCGAACATGGCCAAACCAACTCAAGCAACCTTCTCTCATTTTATCATCAATATGTGTTACTTGCACTTTTTGCCAAATATGATAATTTCTAATCTTACCTAATCCCCTATGACCACACAACCATCTTAACCCTCCGCATCTTTGCCAATTATTTTGTAGATATAACACCATGTATAACATCTTTCCTTTAGTCATGAAAGGGCAAAATTTCCTCTACCTTTCTTTCAAAGCGTGATTCCATTCCACTAGTGCTTTCTATCCTTCTAAGGGGTGAAAGCAAGATTAAATACTCTAAAGCTGGGTGCAAGTGTAAGGGTAAGGTCATGTTCTATAGAATTTGCCAGTCATGTCGGTGGATATCGTTCTATAGTATAAAACTCCATAGCACTTCTGTATGGGTAACATCTTCACCCATCATTACCGTTCTCATGAAACATTGAGCGTAGATATCTAAATTGTCAGCAATTAGGTACCACAGTCTCATTTTCAACTTCACTCTTCTTATCCTGACTAAACTTACAATGCATATATTTAGTCTTACTTCTCCATATCCAAAAACTTATACTCTCTACTAAGTTTATTCACAATTCAAGCTTTTAGTTGACACTTTCGTCGATTGTCAATAAGCACAATATTGTCCGTAAATAGCACATCATGGAACCTCATTCCGTATTATATGTTAGTTACCTCATCTATAACTAGGGTAAACGAGTGCTAGCTCAATGCCAATCGCTGGTGTTAAACCCATGATTATGATAAACTCCTTTATATCTCCTACTACCACTCTCACGGTTGTGACGACTTCTTCATACATATCCTTTATGATATTTATATATTTAATTTAAACTCCTTTCTCCAACACCAGTGAAAGGACTATTTAATAATCTATCATATGCTTTCTCCGTGTCAATGAACACTATATGTAGTGTTTTCTCTCTTAAATTTCATTGATCTTCTTAACAAAAATATAGCCTCCATTGTAGATCTACCAGGTTTATTCTTTTCGAAAGTTTCTCTGTATGGCTCATAATTTTAATCTCATGATAATTTGCACAGCTTTGAATATCTCGTTTGTTCTGATATACAAGATTTTGGGGTACTCTTTCCCCTTAGGCATCCTACCATTTCTTAGGATAGCATTACATAGCTTGTGAGCCGTCCTACTCCAACTTCTCCAAAACACATCCAAACCTTTATTGGGATACCACTTGGACCATAGACTTTTCTAATCATTATATTTTTCATGATGTTATTTTCTTCTACCAACTTAATTTTACACGTAATGTTACAGTTTCTATCATGCACAGATGAAATTAAGTGAAATATACAAAGTAAAAATCATATGAATCAAGTTCAAAAATCATTTTAAGAATCCTAATTGATACAAAGATGCAATTTTAAGTTTCAAACTTTATGGCTAGTTTCTATTATAAATTTCTTAATTTCCTATTCTTAACACTGAATATACATTTATAATGCTTTCTACACAAATAACATATAATTTTTCAGATTGTTTATTGTTTAGTACTTCCCTCTTCAAGGCAGAGCTCATGCGCGATGAGGCACACACCTTAGTACCTTGTGGAAAGCAATCCATGCGAGGCGAGACACCACGCCCATGTTGCACCTAATTTCAAGGTCTTAGGTACACTTTAAATGATCAACACCGTCTTCAACTGGACTTCAAATACTTACGCATCAAAAATCAACAAGAGGCACACTTTCTTCAGTTAATTTTCTTGACAAAAGCCGACTGTTTAATTTTGACAATATTCTTACCCCTGTTTATCCAATACTTTTTGGTAAAGCATAGTGTATCCAGTAAATCAAGAATGCGGATAGGTAGAACTACAGACCTCAAACTCAAACTCGAGAAGCAGCCAAATAAAGCTCCATTCTAGTAACCGGTAACCCATTCCCAGTTTTATAATAAATGTCTGCTTGAACTTAAACTCGCGAAACGACAGGACTTTCTGTTGTTGTAGGTTCTAGAATTATAGAACTTTAAACTGGTAATACCATATAACTTCTTAAGTCTACTTTCGAGATTGACAAAACCAAATGAAATCCTTTTTTTTAATACTCCCTCCGTTTTGACTGGGCACAAAGTTTAAGAAGAAAATGAAGACTTTCGGAATTTGTGATCCTAAACAAGTCCAAATGGGGCCCAGAGTATTTGTGTGGTTATAAAAGCTTCTCATTAAGGGAAGAGTTGTAAGCTTAAACTAAATTGTTATCAAATTTAGAAAGGGGTCATTCTTTTTGGAACGGAGCAAAAAGGAAATAGATTCACATAAACTGGAACAGAGGGAGTAGTTATTAACCACACCAGACCTTATGAAATATTGCTTCCAAACTATAATGGCTTAAACACTAAATCTTAAAGGAAAAAAAATGATAACTACTTCAGCAGGTAATGAATTATTTCCATCACTTGACCATTTCATATCTACCCAAGGCACGAGATTAGACAATCATTGCCCTACAACTATTGACTTGTATGATCAGAATGCACAAGCAAGTAAAAGTTCACAAAGTGCAATCGATTTTAAATCAGAACATCTAAACTGACCCTCCTGTGTCAGCCAAACTACACTAAATAATAGAATCTTCTTGGTTAGCAGTATCACGTGGAAGTCAACTTTATATGGAAAACCACCTTATGATCATTGAAACCAAGGGTTAAATTTTCAACATAACTTTGGCTCAACATTTGTACTTAAATAAATAGTTCAAAACAGGAATGTTTAGCATTAAAACAGAGTAACCCTCAAGAAAGTACACAAATTGTAGTATATACTTCTTTCTTAAGTAGAATACCAAGTTTAGCACTAAAATAGAGTAACCCTCAAGAAAGTGCACAAAATTGTAGTATATACTTCTTTCTTAAGTAGAATACCAAGTTTTCCAGGCTAAACAGCGGATTGTTTTTAAAATATTTACCTCATGAAAGCGACTCGTCCATCTTATGGTTAATTGGTAAAAGATACATAATGGAGTATCCCTAAAGCTTTTCCGTAAAACAGAAACTAGGAAAATTGCCAGTTACAGAAAATGAGTTGAAGATTATATTGCTTAGAAACTTCAAGCATGTTACACTCTAACCAAATGCAATATACACCTTGATCCTTGATAAACACTAGTCTACTGTCACATAGAAAGAAGCTTAGGCATTCATCTCAAACCAACATCTCACACCATTACTATTTTAGGTTCACAGTTAAAGAATACACTAAAATTACTTGAATTATATTTGCATTCTAGGATTTAGGAAAATTCAAATAGAAATAAAAACTATGGCAAATCAAATCACCATGCTTCTACGAGAGAACATAATTTGGATAAAATTTCATTCCTACTACTTTTAAAAAAGATAAAAATTTGCGAGGCCAGCTTCAAAGGACTACAACTAAGTCTTCTAATTGCATCAATGGAGTCTAGTTTTCAGCTCGAAGCCCTATCGGGCTTAGCGTAAGTAAAGAAATAGATAATTAAATAAGCTAATGCATGAAGCTGCAAAATAACACCTCTCAGCCTGATTGAATGGCTGAACTGCGGATAGGAGATCTTACTCATAAAAAAAAACTGTGTATTGGAGATTTTGAGAGTGTTTAGGTACTGAGTGCATAGAACCATTAGGCTGTTCTTTTTGTGCACGTCTGAGTATGTAGCAAGTGGTTGTTGCATGATTGCTTAATAAACAAAGGTTATAGCATGAAGATGGAGTGAGAGTTCCTAAAGCTTTGTCACACTTGTTTGTTATGGTTAGATTCAGATGTGCGTGCTTGCACTACTTTCACAGTAATACTTTATCTTGCAGAGGATACTTGTAAAGTACTAACGGATGCTCAACTAAGAGTCACTAGAATCATAATCACCACAATAAAATGAATATTTCGTATATTTTGGTACGTCTAATGATCTACTTCAGTATTGCATAATGAAATCATGTAGACCAACAAGTATATAAGCTTTTCCTAGCAAAAGAAGACGGTTGGACATGGAGGAAGAAGAAGGAATTTTCACAACTTTGCAAGACAGGTGATCTTTGAAGCAAGACCAACTTCAGTCTTTTGAGTTAGTTAATTATCAAAAACTTTGTCCAAAAGCATACATGAGATCTCACTGAGGTCGATTTTGTGTATGTATGCAGCAGCCTATCAATAATATTGCCTAAGTTTCGCAATCACACCTAAAGGCATGATCGCTTTAGGATTTCCTATTTATTCATATTTAGTTGATGTTGATGTGAATTAAGAGTAAATGCTATCTTTCCCCAAGACAAATATATCCCCAGAATTAGCAAGTTTAACAAACTAAATGAAACCAACTGCACTATACCCAGCACAAATTACACAGAAACTGAAACTGTTCAAAATCATTAGCAAAAGGTATTTAAAGAAAATTTTATTTCACTGTCATTTCCCACTGGTACGACATTCACTGGACACTCTCTTTGTATAGTAATAAAGCCTGTTCTTTCAACCAACCAATGGAGGAATCTGGATGATAATCAGTACTTCATCCGCCCCAATTTATGTGATGGTATTTCCTTTTAAACTGATAAAAAAACATATTTCTATATTTAGAAACAATTAAACTTTAAACTACTCATTTTATGATAAAATGAGATGATTTACACGCACACAAATATCTATAACTTATTTTAAACCACAAGTTCCTAGTTAAACATCAGGCGTACTAAGCAATTCAACCCGTCCAAACATTATAGTGATACCCAAAAATGCATAGGAGAAATAGAGAAAATTCAGCAAATTAAGAGGGGGCTAATAATCACTTCTATCGAGAGAGAGAGAGAGAGAGAGAGGAGTTACCCAAAGCCAT
The DNA here is from genome assembly GCA_026770625.1 of Nicotiana glauca. Lineage (NCBI taxonomy): Eukaryota > Viridiplantae > Streptophyta > Magnoliopsida > Solanales > Solanaceae > Nicotiana > Nicotiana glauca. The sequence continues at coordinate 12,317 of MU744989.1, forward strand.
GGGTGACATAGTAGGGCAAGTTGGAGAGCAAAGTTTCATCAATGTCGAAGAACCAAGCGTCCTTTCCATCGTTTGAAACCTTAACCGTATTGGCAAATGCCATCGACAGGTCAGCCACCGCACCGCAATCTGAAGAGTAACGATCGCCTTTCATGTAGTCCTGGACGAAAGAAGCGCACCTTTCGGGAATCAAAGCCCAGAAACCAGCGTCATTAGTCTCAACGGTGAACCGCCAGCTCTCACAGTACAAAGCATCGTTATTGTCTTTGGGAATCTTACGGTGGCGATTGATTGTTAAAAGTTCTAAGATTTCGGGGGTGATTCCGAGAATAGACTGAGAGAATGAGGTGGAGACGAAGGTGAAGGAGATGAAAACAGCTACCAACAAGTTTTGAGCGTACGCCATGATTGGGTAGCAGAATCCGGAATCTGCTTCGCTGGCCTCAGGATCAGGCTATGGAAGAAGAGACCGGATTAGCCCAATATTTTCTCTGATTATTACTCCCTCCGGAATATAATTCAGAAAAAATTATTTTGTTTTTACAAAATAACCCCAATATATATATTCTAAAAAGTTTTTTTACTTTTCATATTAAATATTTAACTAGTAATCGTACCCGCGCGTTGCGCGATCAATATTAAAAAATATTTATCACTCTGTTAATTTTTCGATGTTACATTTGGAATTATCACAATTATTTGATTATCCTATTCTATATAAATAGAGTAAATATTGTCTAAATTTTAATAAATAAAATATCCATTAAATTAAAGAGAATTTAGTCATCAAATAATTTTTTTCGTTATATATTTTTATTTATTATATTATCCAATATTTAGTATAATTATATTGTTAATAAAAATTATGACACTTGTCATTATAACATTTCTTTGCATCTCCTATTATATATAAATAGATATACATTTCTTTGACTCTCCTATTATATATATATATATATATAGAGAGAGAGAGAGAGAGATATTTTTCGTTTTTTTATTTTTAAATAATTTTAAAACTCTAATTTGAAACTACTCCCCAATATGAATTAGTAATTTATTTATTTTATTTTATTTCGTTTTAATTTTAAAATTATTTTAAAACTCCAACTTGAAACTACTTCCCGATTTGAATGGGTAGTTTTTCTTCTCTTTTTTCTATTTTTTTATTGGTAAATTTTTTTTTTTTTTAAAAAACTCAAACTTGAAAGTACTCCCACCCAATTTGAATGGGCAGTTATTTTTTATATATATTTATTTTTCGTTATTTTTTTAATCGTATTTAATTATACGATATCTATATTTATTAATCCAAATAAAGAAATCAGTATATATATATATATATATATTCATTTTTTATAGTATATTATATAGAAATAGATTTTTCATTTTTTTTTATTTTAAAACTCCAATTTGAAACTACTCCCCAATTTGAATTGGTAATTCATTATTTTTTTAATTTTGTTTTTTATTTTAAAATAATTTAAAAAACTCAAACTTGAAACTACTCCCACCCAATTTGAATGGTAGTTATTTTTATATATTTGTTTTTGTTTTTTTATTATATTTAATTAGAAGATATATATATTTATTAATCCAAATAAAGTAACCAATTAATATATATGGTAGTTTTTTTATTGTATTTTATTATTTTTATTTTTATGTGTATTTAAATTAAAAAATAAGTAACCAATAACTAATTATAAACTAAATAACTAATTAGTAACCAATTATGCCATGTGGCATTTTTTTAGGCTGTCACTTGGCTTAAGGAGAAGGCTTTTTCCTCTTCTTTTAATAATATATATAGATTTATTATTTTTTAATTTCGTTTTTTATTTTAAAATAATTTAAAAACTCAAACTTGAAACTACTCCCACCCAATTTGAATTGTAGTTATTTTATATATATTTGGTTTTCATTTTTTAATTATATTTAATTAGAAGATATCTATATTTATTAATCCAAATAAAGTAACCAATTAATATATATGGTAGTTTTTTATTGTATTTTATTATTTTCATTTTTTATATGTATTTAAATTCAAAAATAAGTAACCAATAACTAATTATAAAATAAATAATAAATTAGTAACCAATTATGCCATGTGGTATTTTTTTAGGCTGCCAATTAGCTTAAGGAGAGGACTTTTTTGTAACAATCCTATAAAAAATAAATAAAAAAATAAAAATTTCAAAACACGCGAAATATAGAATTTAATTTTTATAATATTAAATAATACTTTCATTACAGATTTAAATCCTTGTGATTGATTTTGAATTACTCTTCTATTTATAAGTAATTGGACATGCAATTAGGGAAAATATTAATAATATTTTTTATATTATTAATCATTAGAAGTGAGTATCAAAAAAAAAAAAAAAGAAGAAAAGTAAGTTTTTAAGAAGTTGGGCTTATAGCCCATATTACACTCCTCTGCCTTACGTCCAAATCAAAGCATAAGGTCTTGTTTAAAGTCAAACAAACCAAAACAAAATAAAAGAAACAGAAAAATTTAAGAAACAGAATTGATAGAGAAACGCAGCACTTGCGGAAATAAGAGACAGAAGCGACGAACAAGTCAGCAGTCAACGGAAATAAAATTTTAGGGTTCTTTACAAATCACAAATTCTTGAATTCAGGTATATAAATTTCTGTTGTCAATTACCCTACAGTAGTAGGTAAGAATTGAATAGTTAATTTTCTTTTTCCTCTATATCAATAGTAAATTCCATGTTTAGGTGTGAAACTTTAAAGTTGATTAAAATGCACTGATTGTTGTAGAATCGATTGTTTGACTGGTGTCAATTGGACTGGGGCCTATGTATTGGCTCGAGAAGTTTTGAGGTGAGTTGATATAACCCTTTACTAAAGTGGTTTAACTCACAAAAATACGCATACAAGATGTTTGATGAATTGCTTAAGAGAGTTTATCTTTATTTAATTAGAGCGAGTGAGTACCCATTAATTTAGAATTATTCTAGCAAAAGTTTAGACGATCTATTATGCTATATGTGCTTAAATTTTTCAGATTTTTGTGTTATTCTTACATGCTATTTTCATGTTGAAAATTACGAAGAAGAAAGAATCTTTAGAAATATTTTTATATGTTTATTTCATTCTTATGCCATGCTTTA
>MU744989.1:20433-57287 GCA_026770625.1 Nicotiana glauca
CACTCAGCCCATATCTATACCTCCTTATAGGATGGCTCCAGCAGAACTTAATGAGTTGAGAGAACAGTTGAAAGACCTTCTTGACAAGGGCTTCATCAGGCCGAGTGTTTCACCGTGGGATGCCCTGGTCCTTTTTGTCAAGAAGAAAGATGGGTCTCTCAGAATGTGCGTCGACTATCGACAGTTGAATAAAGTTACAATTAAGAACAAGTACCCACTGCCAAGAATTGATTATTTATTTGATCAACTTCAGGGTGCAACGTACTTTTCAAAAATAGACTTGAGGTCGGGATACCATCAGTTGAGAATCAGAAAAGAGGATATATCTAAAACAGCCTTTAGAACTCGCTACGGGCACTATGAATTTCTAGTGATGTCCTTCGGGTTGACAAATGCTCCAGCTGCATTCATGGACCTCATGAACAGAATTTTCAAGCCATTCCTGGATACCTTTATTATTGTGTTTTATAGACGATATTTTGGTGTACTCTAAGAGTAAGGAAGATCATGCATAACACCTCAGAATAGCCTTGCAGACCTTGAAGGAGAGTGAGCTTTATGCCAAGTTTTCAAAATGTGAGTTCTGGTTATAGTCAGTGGCATTCTTAGGCCACGTGGTATCTAGTGAAGGAATAAAAGTAGACCCTCAGAAGATAGAAGCAGTCAAGAACTGGCCTAGGCCGACAACGCCAACCAAAATCAGGAGTTTCTTGGGGTTAGCTNGTTCGAATAGTCAGACGCTAGTGAGCAGAGTTTTCAAGAGTTAAAGAGGTTGATCACTGCACCTGTGTTAACCTTGCCGACAGGTTCGGGTGGGTTCACAGTGTATTGTGATGCCTCCAGAGTGGGCCTTGGTTGTGTTCTTATGCAAAATGGAAAAGTTATTGCTTATGCTTCCAGGTAGTTAAAGAATCATGAAAAGAACTATCCCACACACGACTTGGAGCTTGCAGCAGTGGTGTTTGCATTAAAAATATGGCGACACTACTTTTATGGCGAGCATTCTGAAGTGTTTACAGACCACAAAAGCCTCCAGTACATTTTCAAGCAAAAAGAACTAAATTTGAGGCAGAGAAGGTGGCTCGAGCTATTGAAAGATTATGACATCAATATCCTTTATCACCTGGGCAAAGCTAATGTAGTAGCAGATGTACTTAGTAGGAAGTCAATGGGTGTCTTGGCCCATCTTTCAATACAAAGGCGATCTTTGGGTCGAGAAATTCAAAAACTAGCAAATGATGGAATTAGATTGGATGAGACCGAAGAAGGAGATATAACTGCTTATGCCTTAGCGCAATCCTCCCCTATTGCGCATGTTAAGGCTAAGCAAGACGAAGATACGTACTTAGTGAAATTAAAAGAAGGAGTTAGAAGCAAAGAAATCACCGCTTTCACTCTAGGAAGTGATGGAGTTTTGAAGTTCAATGATCAGTTATGTGTGCCTGATGTAGGTGGTCTTAGGAAGGCCATAATGGAGGAAGCTCACAGTTCGAGGTACTCTATCCATGTGCTAACAAAATGTATCTAGATTTGAAAGAGTTGTATTGGTGGAAAGGCATGAAGAAACAAGTAGTAGATCATGTGGCTAAATGTTTGAATTGCCAGCAAGTCAAAGCCGAGCATCAGAGGCCTGGAGGTCTAGCTCAAGATATAGAGATACCACAGTGGAAGTGGGAGATGATTAATATGGATTTCGTAGTAGGTCTACCTCGCACATACCGTAAGCATGATTCAATTTGGGTTATTGTAGACCGACTGACAAAGTCCGCGCATTTCCTACCAATAAAGACGTCAGATTCCGCAGAGTAGTATGCGCAGTTGTACATCAAAGAAATAGTCCGATTGCATGGTACTCCAGTTTCAATCATATCTGACAGAGGCCCTCAGTTCACGGCGCATTTTTGGCGGGCATTTCAGAAAAGATTAGGTACCAAGGTCAATTTAAGCACCGCTTTCCATCCACAGACCGATGGCTAGGCAGAAAGGACTATTCAGACTCTCGAAGATATGTTGCGTGCGTGTGTTATAGATTTTGGAGGTAATTGGGATGATCACTTGTCGCTTATAGAATTTGCTTACAATAACAGTTATCAGGCCAGCATTGGTATGGCTCCTTATGAAGCGTTGTATGGGCGGAGATGTAGGTCTCCTGTGGGTTGGTTTGAACCAATAGAGGTGCCGTTGATTGGTCCAGAGTTTGTTTGTGAGGCCTTGGAGAAAGTTCAGCTAATTAGAGAAAGACTTAAAGCGGCTCAGAGTCATCAAAAGTCTTATTTTGACAAGAGGCATCATGAGTTAGAGTTCATGGTTGGTGATAAGGTGTTTTTGAAAGTTTCACCGATGAAAGGAGTTATGAGGTTTGGTAAGAAAGGGAAACTTAGCCCTAGATTTATCGGACCTTATGAACTTCTAGAAAAGAAATGAAATGTGGCTTATAAGCTAGCACTACCCGTTGAGTTGTCCTTTATTCATCATGTCTTTCATGTGTCTATGCTTAGAAAGTACATTCATGATGAGTCGTATATAATACCTGCCGATACTATAGAAATTAAAGAAGGCTTGACTTATGAAGAGGTACCTATAGAAATTCTCGATAGGCAAGTAAGAAAGTTGAGAACAAAAGATTTAGCATCGGTAAAAGTTTTGTGGAGTAATCATGATTCAAAAGAGGCTACATGGGAGGTCGAGGAAGATATGAGAAAGAAATATCCATATTTATTTGAGGAAAAGGGTATGTGAACCTAAATTTGGTTTGACATTTATATTTCATTTATTAAATACAAGTTAGCAAGTGTTTATGTCCTTATTGGATTATATTTAGTTGTTGTAATGATTTAGTTTATGCCAGAGTATATTTAATTCATTAAAGTAATTACTTTTGCTAAAGTGTTATGCTTTAGATAATTGTTAGTTATTGTAGTACCTCCTTGCCGGAGTGTGAATAATTAATTTATGAGCTGTGTATGGTGCCTATGAATAGCCTGTTATGGTATGTTTGGTTATTGGTGTAGTTGTGGTATTTGTGACAGGGATATTTTTTTTTTTTTGAATAGTCCAATTTACAAAGGAAACTCTGCCGAAATTTTCGAAAATTTAGGGAGTTAGCCAAATTTTTGAGTCCTTTGGAAGAGTGAGTAGTGCTAAGAAAATTTAAGAGGTTCAAGGACTTAAGGAATGATTGTTAGCTTAAGAATAAGGCCCTAGCAACATTCGAGGACGAATGTTTTTAAGGAGGGAAGATTGTAACAATCCTATAAAAAATAAAAAATAAAAAAAAGTTTCAAGACAAGCTAAATATAGAATTTAATTTTATAATATTAAATAATAATTCCATTACAGATTTAAATCCTTGTGATTGATTTTGAATTACTCTTCTATTTATAAGTAATTGAACATGCAATTAGGGAAAATATTAATAATTTTTTTTATATTATTAATCATTAGAAGTGAGTATCAAAAAAATAAATAAATAAAGGAAGAAAAGTAAGTTTTTAAGAAGTTGGGCTTATAGCCCATATTACACTCCTCTGCCTCACGTCCAAATCAAGGCATAAGGCCTTGATTAAAGTCAAACAAACCAAAACAAAATAAAAGAAACAAAAAAGTTTAAGAAACAGAATTGATAGAGAAACGCAGCACTCGCGGAAATAAGAGACAGAAGCGACGAACAAGTCAGCAGTCAACGGAAATAAAATTCTAGGGTTCTTTGCAGATCACAAATTCTTGAATTCAGGTATATAAATTTCTATTGTCAATTACCCTAGAGTAGTAGATAAGAATTGAATAGTTAATTTCCTTTTTCCTCTATATCAATAGTAAATTCCATGTTTAGGTGTGAAACTTTAAAGTTGATTAAAATGCACTGATTGTTGTAGAATCGATTGTTTGACTTGTGTCAATTGGACTGGGGCCTACGTATTGGCTCGAGAAGTTTTGAGGTGAGTCGATATAACCCTTTACTAAAGTGATTTAACTCACAAAAGCACGCATACAAGGTGTTTGATGAATTGCTTAAGAGAGTTTATCTTTATTTAATTAGAGCGAGTGAGTACCCATTAATTTAGAATTATTCTAGCAAAAGTTTGGATGATCTATTATGCTATATGTGCTTAAATTTTCAGATTTTTGTGTTATTCTTACATGCTATTTTCATGTTGAAAATTATGAAGAAGAAAGAATCTTTAGAAATATTTTTATATGTTTATTTCATTCTTATGCCATGCTTTATATTTAAGGACACCAATATGAGCATGTACATAATGTTCTATAAAGAAAAGATTTAGACTTAAAAAGTCACAAGAAGAAGTTTTAGAAAGAAAAGATTTTTGGGGAGTATCTTTTATTCTGAGAAGGGGTCATTGTCCAGGCCGAGGGGTCTGACTAAGGCGTTGACTTCCTGAAACTACTTGTGCCAAAGTAGGGAGCACACGAGCCGAGGGTCTCGTTGCTGAGAATTTACTTAGCCATGCTAAGGTATGATACATGAGCGCTGAGAACCATGAAGCGAGTGGCACCTCGTGGATTGGGCCTATTCGATCAGGTTGGGATCGAACCCGTGCCGATCACACGGTGACTGAGACAGAATTAAGTCAGGATAGTTGGAACTCCCAAAGTATAAAGTGAAGTATTTTTTTTTTAAGAAAGAAAAGGAAAAGAATATCTTTTAGAATATTCATAAATTGCCATTATGCAATTATTTTAGAATTATTCTTATAAGCTTTATGTCTTACATACATTTAAACCTTTGCTCGTAATGTATATGATATTAAAGTTTCTCCCCCTGTTGTTGAGACTCACTGAGTACAATGGATAGTACTGACGTTCTCTTTTGGGAACCTACGTTGGTCTGCGGTACAACGTAGGAATCGGATTTGCAGGCGAGCAGGCTACGAGTTAGGACTTCCTTTCCTTCCAGTAATATTAGCGAGCCCCGCTTTTGTTCGTGAGGTATTCTTAGAGTCATTTTCATTTAGCTATTTCTTTATTTATTTAGAGAACTGGCCAGGAAATCTCATGTCCTGAGCAGTGCGTCAGTTTATTAGTAGAGGCTTCATAGACATAGTCATTGGGTTGAGATTCAGGTGTTATTTTATAATAACTTAGCAGTAATTCAGTAGTTACTACGAATAAAGCTTTGAAGTTGATTTATTTAAATATTTGAATTAATCAAAAGTATTTGGTTAGAGTATTACTTTGCTGCATATAAAGTTTGGAGTTATAATAGGTTTGATAAGCAGAGATGGTTCGCTCAGTCATGTTTAGTGATCGAATGCCGGTCTCGGCCTGTTCAAAAAATGGGTCGTGACATTTTTCCTCTCCTTTTAATAATATATAGATTAGGGATAATTTAGTCATTGTAGATATTTTTATATAGAATTTAGTATTTTCTTAATGGGTGTGCTAAAAGCAAATTGCTCACTTTGTGAACCGGAGAGAGTATATGATTTTCCTCCTCCTTTAATGTACCTCTAATTTCAGATTTAGAGAGTTAATAAAATTAGTCCCTAAATTAATTTTGAAAGTGCAATAGATACTCATTTATATGCGCAAAAATGACGACTTAGGTTTATATTATATATTTTATGATTTTTTTCAATGATTATTTGATTTGTTTGAGGTTTTTTTCGAAGAATTTTGCCTAAGTTGTGAGATAATTGATATAGGTACACTGGAGGCCAAAATAGAGCTAAGGAGCTATTTGGAGGCTTAAAAATGGGGTTGGAAACAATGTGGGAATGGAACTTAAAGAAACAAAATGGCCATAGATAATGCGGAAAAGCAAGAAATGTTTGGGAATTAGGGTTGGGAGCAATAATTCCTACTAACACATGATCGAACTTCAATAGAGTACCACTCTTGATTTACAAAGAATTTGGTCATGATTTCTAAACGAGCTAGTATTGTAATTCTTGAAGTCTAATTTTCAACTGTTTAAAGGATTTATCATTTAAGCTCTCCTATGTAAAATTATAATCATTTTACCAAAGTCACAAAGCAAAGCACGCAGCAAAAGACAAAGGTGGATAACACAAAAGGTACGATTAGTATTTATGTGTGGATGAACTATGCCTAATAATTATTAGCTAGTAATGAGCATACACTATGAATAGAGGCCAAATCCCGAATAATCCCAGCGTATTACGGCATGTCTTTGAAAGCGTGGTGACAACTCTTTCCGTCTCATCAGTTGTCTTCCGTGCTGTTTGAGCGGTGATACTCGATGGATTGTCGAAATTGGTCTAAGGCTTAACTGCCAATAGCTACTGCTGAATCAATGAAGTTGATTGATATATACATTTATTTAACCTAACTCAAGATTGTATTTCTGTATCTGTATATTGCGTCTAATCTGTTCTTATAATGAATACTTGCATTAGGAGTTAAGGAACAAACAGCATGCTCTGAACTCTGAAGCAACAAAATGAATGGAGAAGAAACGAATTTGAAGGGAGCGCAACCTGCTCTGGAGCAATACAATGAATGGAAAGAAAAAAATTGAAATAATCTTAATAAACAAATCACTCATTCCTAGTTTGTACATTGTTAATAAATACTTTGAAAAAATATATATAATGCTCACCTCTGCAGAAATGGAATTAGAGCCAGCACAAAGTGTTGATTTCCATATAGGGAAAATATACCTACAGCTCACAGGCCACTCAAAGCTCACACTCTAATCGGGTATAGAAAAAGGCATGTTTTTTTCCACAATTAACTAAAAAATATATAGGTTGAAAATCATTTGAATGAAAAAAACATGGGGAGGGAAAGGAGTTTCTTCCATGCTCAAACCAGCTGCCATTCTTTGGTCATCACTGCATGTGAGTGAGCAAAAACTGCAGGGTTAAAAGCTTTTCCATTTATGAGAATGACTCTTGATCATTATTGCAAAATTCCTTTCCAAGTTTTTGAGAGAAAAGCCGACACGCGTCCATGCTAAGATCAATGGCAGCTGAAAGCGCGATAAACAGGGCAGCATCGGCCATGCAAGTTACATGTCGTACCCCAACTTGAACAGTTGGAGTACTTGGTTTGCCTTCGCCTTCAACGCTTGATCCCATCACAAATCCTCGAATAGGCGATAAAGAACTCAGTGCAGAGTCTTTTATCGTGTTGTCTATACAAAAGTGCCCGCCTTTTTTCATACTCATTGTGCCTTCAGCTATAGGTACACCACTAGTAAGACCAATGTCAGTAACAAGCTCAAATTTGTAACCAAGTCCATCAACTGGTCCTCTTTCGCGCCAAGCCTCAAGACGACCCCATGGTTTCCAGCTGCTAACACAGGATCCATTAGGCTGAAGGATAAGCCACGCACCAGGATTTGATCGTGAAACACGGTCAGAACCTGGAGATGGCACAAATGGAGTGATCACTGAGGCAGCTGCAACAGCTGACCCTGAAAGATCATAGATAATTATCATCCACCCTTTTCGCTCCCTCCCTGGTCTGTCTCTTTCTGCAGAAAATGTTCTCATCCATCCTCTATTGCCTAAGTTAAAATCAGTTGGAAGAGATCTGTTTTTTACAAAAAATGAAAAGAAGAAAGAAAATATCAGCTTCAGGACCACATACAAACAAAATTAATAACTTGAACAATATTCTACTCCATACTTTGACTGGTAATAGTAGTTGATTTGAAGGAAACGAAAAGTCAAAGAAGAATATTAACCAGTTTATGAAGTTTTGCCCAAATCTTTGCACATGGGGAGGGAATCAATGGTAGTTGCTAATGACAGTTGAGCATAGGATTTAGTGTTGTCTCTTCTTGACCTAACTTATTCTCTAATCTTTTTCATTACTAGATGAATCTAAACCTTCATAAGAAGTTAATTTGTTGGATACAACATGCTACAACGTAAGAGGATCAAATTGTAAAGAGTTCAGGATGAAGGATCCTTTGAAACAAGCTGTATTTTTTGTCATTTTTCTCTGAACATGCCATGGACACAAAATGCACTAATGAATTTTCCACCTTCAGATTATCAGAATTCAGATCAGTTGTAATTGAAAAGGACATAAGCAAGTAGAATAATGAATTAAATGAATTGTGTAGATGACTATTAATTGTACAAAACAGCTCATGAGAACTATAGGATATAACCACTTAGAAGTTGCAGTGGGTAGATCTAGCAAACAAGAATCCTAATGACGCTATCGCATTTCTTCATATCAGCTAACAGAATATTATTGTATGAATTCCCAACTGCAAATTGCAGAAGAAAGAATACAAAATTCAAACAATGTAAAGCATTCTATAGTCTAATCCCAGGGAAAGATGATGATCACGTAACAACAACAAAAAATCCAGTATAGTTCCACAAGTGGAGTCTGACGAGGGTTGATAGTACGCAAACCTTACCCTACAGTGGTTGTTTTCACTAGACCTCAGCATGAGAAAAAATGAGAAAAGAGCAGTAGCATGATGATCACGTAAGCAAAAAAGAAAGTTCCATAGCTTAGAGACAGGGGCGGAGCCAGCCTATCGTGTACCGGTTCGGCTGAACCCAATCGCTTTGGTCCAATCCATGTATTTTTCTTAAAAAATTCATTGAATATGTAGAAATTATTAATTTAGAACCCTTTAATTAAATATACTAGAACCTCGAAGGCATAAGTTTCAAATTGTTGTTCTGACTCTCTTAGAGATTGTACTCAAAGCATGTGCAGCCATTCACACAACATGCACGTGACTCTTCAGAGAGTGAGAAATACTTCAGCTTCTGGAGAAGCAACTTTTCACATAGACAACAAGTCGAATCATGTGAGAAGGCTACCTAATCCCTAAACCACCAAACAAAGCTACGTAACTAAAAACTTTCCCTTAGAGTTCCAACCAATAATTTTTTTATTATTTTTTTCTTTTTTTTTAGTAATGAGAGAATTTTGCGAGGATATAATCCTTTCAACGAATCTTTCCTAAAATAAAAATTAAATGCTTTGTCTTTGCAAATCTATTTCTAAACACTTAATGACAAAATGGATTTATTTAGTAATCTTGATAAATTTCAAGAGGGTGAGCTGTAGAATCTCAATTATGCAAATTTCCTGCCCCCACCCCCACTTGATTAATCGTTTCAACAAAGCAATTTACTTTGACCACTAAACATGCTTCTCTCATAACAAATTAACAACTACAGTAAAAAGAAGCGACACATTTATTTTTGTTCACAACAAAAATAAAATAAACCATAGCAAAATGTAAATGAAAAAGGTGAATTTCGTAATGTTTTCGGGTAAAAGAAAAAAAAACCACCACTTTGAAAACAACGTCGGCGCAAGTTAGCATTTTCAGTGGGAAGGGAAAGGTAAAATGCGCGGGAAAACAATGGGGAGGGACTCACCGTGTCCGGTTGTTGCGATCAGCACTGAACTTGCAGCTGAAAACCGGCTGCCTTATATTCCCCTGGATCTGGAAAACCACCGGGCTGCATTCCGGTTCACCTCCGAACTGGAACACGAACCGCGGGTCCGGTTCAGCACGAACCGCCATGTGCAACATAGCCACCGCCGGTTCGCTTCCCAATTTCATCCACCCATTCTGAAACACGTTGGACTTTGAATGTGTCCCGTTCAAGTTAACGCTCACCTGAACCGATCCCAGCAGCTTCCCACTGGTAACACCGCACGTGCGACCCATGCGCCCCGTGAAAACGGACACTTTTAACGTAACAGGCTTACCCGAAAGACGCCGGAGAGTGACGGCGTCTAGGTGGAACCCGGTGGCGGAGGCGGAAGACTCCGGCGGAGAAGAAGGGTCTTGAGAAGTGGAGCAGAGAGGGAGAATGGCAGTTTGAGAAGGGAAATTCTTGAGCTTGAGTTTAGCATAGCAAGGAGTTGAACAAGGGTGAACTCCAGAACCAGAACCAGCAGGTTTTGTTGCTGTTGGAAGTTTAAGAGCTAGTGACTCAATTATCAAACGAACAAACGGGCAAGGATCCATATCATGCACTGCTGATTTCTTCTTTCCAGAATTTTCCTGGTTTAGTTTTGGATTTTTCTAAAACTAGCTAAGAGTTTGAAGAGGAGAAAGAGAATGGTGAGTGCGAAGAAAGCATGTATGTATATTTTGGCAAATGAATGCATGTCGGCTCATACTATTTGAACGTCTCTCTGTCTCCCTCTCTGTCTCTTGTAATTATCAGTATTTCTCTTTCCTTCTGTTTTCGTTGATTCGGCAATTTCCTTTTATTTATCGTCAACTAGTCGTCACGATATCTTGTCGTATCTACCAGTGTTTTTGGCATATTCATTACTCTCTCCGTCCTGTTTCGCCATTAAGAAAATAATAAGTATTATCTCTTTTTGAACTTATTTCTTTTTTGTCCGTTCCAAAAAAAATAATTATTTTTTAAATTTAATAATAATTTAGCTTAAATTTACAATTCAGGATTCAATTCTATCCTTAATGAGAATCTTTTATAACCGTATAAATACTGTGGGCCCCTTTTTGACTTATTTAGGACCATAAATTCCAAAAATTTTTATTTTTTCTTGAATTCCGTATCCAGTCAAATAAGTTCACATAAATTGAAACGAAAAGAGCAGTATAAATTTTAATTTATTAAGTTATCTTTATTAAATACTTTTGAGAATAGAGTATTATTAAATAAAATTATTAGTACTTATTTAATATTAAAATTATCGTTAAAAATTATTCAAAAATTTAGTCTTGATTTTTTAAAATTATAATTAATTTGAAACATTTTTTTTAAAATTAAAGTGAGGGTTAAAATTGAACAAAAAAATATTACTTTTGTCTTAATTTTGTATAAATAGAATGCCATTTATTAGTTTTCATGTAAGACACCAATTTCCTTTTTAACTCTAAAAAATGAAGCAGAAATTGAAAGAAGGGAAATGAGATTTAGCATAAATCAATCTACATATACTTTTGTTGATATATGAGGGGGAAAATATAGCAAGAGGAAAATAGTCTCCATTCTCTATTTCTCTCACCTTATTAGCATGTTTGGCCAAGCTAGAGAAATCAGCTTATTTTGAGAAGTTTTTTTTTAAAGTGTTTTTGAATAAAGTACTTTTGGAGAGAAACAATTTGTGTTTGGTTAATTACTCTGAAAAGCAATTTAGAGCAATAATTGTATTTGGTCAAGCTTTTCAAAAAGTATTTTTAAGTATCAAATTACGAATAGGGACATGAATAGATTTATTTAATAGTTAATATTGTAAGTAAATAAATAATCTAAAAAAAATTATTGCAGCCAATAATTAAATCTTTTCATTTTATTTAAGTAAAATATGAAAATAAAATAAAAATTACTTAATTCTTTTAATATAAGCTAAATATATTAAAATTCATTCAAAAATATTAAAGCATTCACCCTTAAAGTCACTATATATTAGAAAGTTATACTAAAAATAAGAAGAAATGCTTATACATTAATATCCTAAGTATTAGGTTTAACGATTATTTTGGTATATACTACTATATTTTGTCAAAGATATTTTAGGTAGGAAGAAAAGTCAAAATTGTTTCTGCTTCTGCTTTTGAGAAGAAGTTATTTTTTTCTGCTTCTCAAAAGTTGCTTCTGCTTCATCCCAAAAATACATTTTCCCCCAAAAAAGCTTGGCAAAACACCTCAAATTAGGGAAAAAAAATGCTTTCGGAAATAAAAAATACTTTTGACCTCCTGAAAAGCTTGGCCAAGTAGACTATATATTCCATGTAGTGAAGTACTTTTAGGAAGTAATTACTAAAATTTTATACCTATTGTAAATGTCTAAACTAATAAAAGTGTGTCTCTCATAAATGTCATTCCTCTATAGGGAAGGGGCATATTTGCCCTTGTAATTAATGAGTTTTGATGTGAAATGGATGGTCTTTACGTGTCAATCGATTCAGATTTACCATTCAATATTTTATTATGGTTCTTCGGATTGAGCTTCGTTAAAAATCAAGAATAAAAATAAGACATTTTTCTAGTGACGAGATAATATTAGGCTCAAAGTTTAACATAAATAACATTGCTAATTGCAATTAGTGCATCAACAAATTTAATCATTTTCCCTTCTCAATATGATAAAGAAAACACAACGCAAATGTGACGACCCAAAGGGTTATCACCGTATCTCTCTCTTTTTTCGCGCTTCCGAAGCCTTGGAAATCTCGCTTTTAGTTACCTCGATTGGCGTGCACAGTTCGGGCGCGAAGCCGAAATTTTTTTATGTTAAAATATGTAAATTCTGTGAAAAATTTGAAGAATTTTGATATTAATATTGATATAGTTGACTTTGGTCAATATTTTGGGAAAACGGACTCGGACCCGTGATGTGACGATCCCGGGAGGTCCGTAGAAAAATATGTGACTCGGACATGTGTCCGGAGTCGAAATCCGAGGTCCAGAACCCGAGTAAAAGAATTTTCTGTTAAATTATTAAAGAAAAATGGAAATGGAAATGAAAATGAGTTAGAAAATATAGGTATCGGGCTCGTATTTTGGTTCTGACGCCCGGTATAGGTCTTAAATATGCGTTAAGAGATTTCTGTGAAATTTGATCGAAATCGGACGTCGTTTGACGTGTTTCAGACCTAAATATCTAAAGTTAGAGGTTGATGAACTTTGAAATAAAAATCATGAGTTTTGGGGTTTGATTCTTTGATTTCGATGTTATCTTGGCGATTTGATCACTCAAACAAGTTCGCAGGATGTATTTGAGTTAGCGTGTGTTTGGTTGGGAGCCCCGAGGGCTCGGGAGTGATTCGGGGTGCTTTTGCACTTAAAAACATATCCGATTTTGCTGCATTTTTACACAGTGGTTTTGTTCTTCGCGAACACGGCCCCAGGCTCGCGTTCGCAGTGCCTTAGTGTTCCCCTGCTTCGCGTTCGCGAACCCGTCCTCACAATCGCATAGAGTCAGTTCCCCCTTCTTCCCGTTCGCGTGATGCCAAACGCGTTCGCGTAGGCTAAATTTTCGGGCACCTAATATTTCCTCTTCGCGTTCTCATCCCTCGTCCGCGAACGCGATGCTTGCCAATTTCTGTTCATCGCGAACGCGACCCTTCTGTCGCGAACGCGTAGGGTAATTTCACCCAGCGATTTTTAAGTCATAAAAACAGTGTTCATTACGGGAATTAGCTATTATTTCACACGAGCTCTCCATCCCAACACCCCATAAACGAATTTCAAGCTCCTTTTCCTCTATAGCTTGCTAGGTAAGTGTTCTTAACTTCATTCTCTCTTAATTTCTTCACCTAATCACTAATTTCCTAGCCCTAAATCATGAATTCAAGTTAGAAATTAAGGGTTTTGGGTAGAACTAGGGCTTTGGAAATTTTGGGTGATTCAACCTCAATTTGGGGTCGAGTCTTGAAACAAATTACATATTTGAACTCGTAGGGTTATGGGTGATTGAATTTTGGTCTGAACCTCGAGTTTGGACCATGTGGGCCCGGTGTCGAATTTTGGTATTTTTGGAAGAGTGATAGAAAATTCATTTTTGGGCTATGGGATTATTTTGTTGAGCCTCAATTGATATTATTGAATTAATTATGCCTAGATATCATTGTTTCAGAGTCGGATTTTAGAGGAAAGGCGGTATTGGAGAGTTGATTGCTATCTTTTGGACCGAGGTAAGTGTTTGATCTAATTTTGGCTTGAGGGAATAGGATTAGAGTATCATAAATTGCTATTTGCTAAATGATCGAGTGCGGTGTATAGGCATGGTAACGAATATCTATACACCGGAGTCTAGCATGACCGTGAGTCTTTGTTTGTACTTGTTTTTTTATATATTTTGGAACTCTTCCAAGTTAAATAATGATTTTTACATAATGTAAAGAGTTTGAGGATAAACTATGAAGTGTTAATACTTTGGAGCGTTGGCTCGAACGATAAATACTATTGAGTAGGAGATGAAAGTATTGGAAAGAGTTGTGATAAATCCCTTGCTGGGATGGTTTGAGTATATTGAATATTTCCCTTGCCGGGATGTAAAAGTTGTTGTTATTGTTCCCTTGCCGGGACTTAGTTGTTACTTGTGTTTTTCCCTTGCCGAGACATTTCTTATTATTGTTTATTTCTCTCGCCCGTTTGGTTGTGACTGCTGTTTGGGTGAGGAAGAGTGATAATGCACGAAGGATCGTTCCATGCCATTTTTTATTATATTTGCACGAAGGGTCATTCTGTGTTGTATTTTGACTAATTATGCAC
Source organism: Nicotiana glauca (assembly GCA_026770625.1). Taxonomy (NCBI): domain Eukaryota; kingdom Viridiplantae; phylum Streptophyta; class Magnoliopsida; order Solanales; family Solanaceae; genus Nicotiana; species Nicotiana glauca. The sequence goes on from MU744989.1 coordinate 34,605, forward strand.
GAAGGAACATTCTGTGCTCTGATTTGACTATATTTGCACGAAGGGTTATTCCGTGCCATGAAATGAGAGTTATGTGAGGGAAATCACGAAGGGTAATACCGTGCATTTTATTCGATTGCTTTGGGTGAGGATGAGAGTAAAAGCACGAAGGTTGATGTCGTGCAACTGTTGAATTTCTTATTCTTTGGTAGTTATTATTGTGCCCTGTTTTTTAATTTCGTTGATGACTGTTATATCCGGATTGTACTCCCCCATAGCATGTTTCCCTCCCTTTTAACTGTTTAGTTTCGGTATTTCTTTCCTTTTATTGCATATATATATGTTGAACTGCACATGTTGAATTGGTAGTCCTATCTAGCCTCATCACTACTTCGCCGGGGTTAGACCAGGCACTTACCAGCACATGGGGTCGGTTGTGCTGATACTACACTTCTGTATTTTTTGCACAGATCACGGTACTGGAGCATCTTTTGGACCACAGCAGTAGCACCGAGCGGGAGCTGACTTCAGTCCAGGGACTTACGAGGTAGCCTAGCTGGCGTTCGCAGGCCGAAGTCCCTTCCTTTATTTCTGTTTGTTTTTATCGTACCGAGACAGACATATGTATTTTCTTTCCATTCAGACTTGTTTGTAGTACTCTTTAGTAGTCAGTGAGCTAGTGACACCAGATTTTGGGTAGAGATATGTTTTAAACTTCCTCATTTTGATTTCATTTTATTAAACTTAAAGTCTTCCGCACTTATTTAATTGTTTTCAGTATATTTATATTGTTGAGGTTGATTAGAGAATGTTTGAAATTTGGCTGGCCTAGCTCCGTTAGTAGGCGCCATCACGACTCCCGATGGTGGGAAATTCGGGTCGTGACAGCAAAACAACAATTTCAGTTTTTAAGTTGCATCAATTCAAATAATTTGCTAATAATGGCTTCCATAATTGAATTCATGTACTTTAAAATATAACAAAGCCTTGCCGCTTCCAAAGTTAATGTACTATTTACTAACTAAATAAATAAAACTATACAGTTAATGGTTTACATACTACTTTATCCGTATTTATGTTGTGTATTTAGCATGAATAAATTAAATGGGGTTTTTTAAGACTTCTTTTAACTACATAATTTTCCATTATTATTGTTTATTTAATGAATAGAAACACCAATTGTTTATATTCTTTTAACTTCATAATATCCGCAGGATAACACCAATTGTTTATATTCGAAGAATCCATTAGCGATATAGGTATTCATAATTTTTGTTAAAATCAATTATTCATTTTATTAACTAGTGGCTTATTTTGTACGTACTTCCAATAATTCCCACATTTAAATAATTAGTGTAAACTTTAATTCTAGACTCAACTACTCTAAACATATATAAAATTGCAATTAGCGTTGAGGCCAAAAAAACATACATTAATTTTGAGTTGCGATTTGAAAATTGTTTCCTAAACCACGATGATACATTTTCTTAATTAGTGACTATTTTTGTTCTAGTTTCCCAACTCGTATTCCCCACCCATAAAAAAATCGAGAAAAACAATTAAATATTTATGCTTCTACCATTTTATTTTATGAGTCTTAACTTGGCACAAAATTTTATAGTGCAAAAAGACAAAATTGATCATATGAGCTTAATAAAATATTTGTATAAGATATTTAAAATACTTTTTGAATTTTATGATTTTAGACATGTCGTGTCATTCCTCTAATGAAGTGTCACCAATAGCAAAATAAAAATATTGGAACTAAAAACCTACTAAACATAAATATATATATGACACTTCTTTTGAAATGGATTAACAAAAGAAAAGTAAAACACATGAATTGAGACAAAAGGAACTATCACTGATGTCGTGCTATAATATCATACTCCCTCCGTTCCAATTTATGTAAACCTGTTTGACTGGGCATGGAGTTTAAGGAAAAAAGAAGATTTTTAGAATTTATGGCCCTAAACAAGTCAAAAAGGGGCCCAAAGTATTTGTGTGGTTATAAAAGCTTCTCATTAAGGGTAGAATTGTAACTTTAAGATAAATTGTTACCAAAATTAGAAAGAGTTCATTCTTTTTGGAACGAACCAAAAAAGAAATAGGTTCACATAAACTGAAACAGAGAGAGTATATTTTAATGTTATTTACTCTACTTGCTTGTTGTTTGGATGTTAATTTGTGCGATTATTGAGCTTAAGCACGTTTATTTTACGTGTAGGAATACTTGGGCATGAAGTGAAGAAATATTGTACGAAATGGTACTTCAAAACTATAAAATGGGGCAATAAAAGAAGACGTGCAAGGCAATGAATAGTCACGGTCGTAAACAGTACAAGGCTTTGCCCAAGGCATTTTCATTGGTACCTCTGATAGTGCCTCGCGGGAAAATGTTGGCACCTCTGATGGTGCCTCGCGGGGTAATGTAGGCGCCTCCAACAATTGCGATGCTTATCCGAACCACTTTTATTTTTTCATTATGTTTGGGCGTGTAAACATCAACCCTACCTTATAAATATTTTATAAACTTAGTTTTCAGATGGATGGACACTATTGGAAAGGCAAAAGACTACGGAACACCCTGGAGCATGAATTACAAGAGTTTTTCTCTTCGTTCTTCTTTAATTTGTAGTTTAATACTTTTGAATATTACTTTGATTATTTATACAATTTTAAGTAGCTAAACTCTCTAATCTAGGGTTTGATGAAATATTTTAGAGGATGAATTCTTATTATATTTTTAATATAATTTTGCCTTTGAATATCCTTACATGTTCAACTACGTGTTTAATGTTGTTGATTGGATGACCATCAATTGACTGTGCATATTTATTATGTATTGCTTGAGAAAGAGTACATATTTAGGTTGTTGTCGAACAACGTCACTCTCAAGGTATATGAGAGATCAATACGGCGGATGGATTAGAGATAACGAAGCTTTGACGTGATCATAGCGGGCGGTGAAAAAGTGCGAGCTAGCATAATTCGAGAGAATATGACTAGCACATTGTTATAGTTGCTCGAGGGAGAATTACGATAATTCGGGTGCTCATGATCAATAAAGAATACTTAGGCAAAATTATTGGAGACATAGCGGAAGGATTCCGACAATTGGGAAAATTTTAACTCTCGGCTTTTTCAATTTCGTCTCCAACTCTTAGTATCTTTAGTTATTATTTTACTTCTTTGGTTTGTTAGTTAATTAGTTAGATATAATAATCTTAATATTTATAACATAGGAATTATTCAAGCTTGCCTTCTTAGTTATACTGAATAGTTACAGTAAAACCTTAGTTCTCTGTGGGATTCGACTTTGGACTTTTAGATCGGATTATATTTGCAACGACCGCGTATCCTTTTTAGGTCTAGAGTTGTGCTTATCAAATTTGGTGTCGTTACCCGGGAACTAATGGTGTAGTTGTAGGTGTACATATTTCTAGGATTCAAGTTTGGACTTTTATTTTATTTCTACTATTTTTTTTTAAGTTTACTTGTTGATTTGAGAAACATGGCATCTTTGAATTATGAGAGTTTCGATATTGGTAATTCTACCATTGATCTTACTTGTGCTTATTGTGGAGGAAATCACATGTGGCAGTAATATCGAAATATTTCAGAGAGTGAGTTATGTGCACCAATTCAATCTTATGTATGAAATATATGTGATGTGTGTGGTGGTCAAGATGGTCATTTTTATGATTGTGCTTATACTTCTTATCCTCTCCCAACCCCTTATTATGATGGTTCTACATTTTCTTATGAAGTTAATAGGAATAAAGAACCTGGTGATGCTGACCTAAATGAGATCAATGATATGTTGACGTGCCTCTTAGAATGAAATAATGAGAAAGAATTGCTAATACAAAGGCAATGGGATACTATCCAAAGGCAAGAGACAACTATTTGCAACTTGGAGGCTCAAGTGAGTCAAATAGTTGAAGCATTTAATGTTTAACAAGTTAATAGTAGGGATAACAGCTAGGAGCAGTGTGCATTAGAGACCGAAATTGAGGTGCCAATGGAAGGGTTTAGAGTAGAATACTAACACTCTAACCAGTTAGAATTTGATAATGTCAATGTTAAAGAAATGATATTAGAGTCAGGAAAGGATATTGAGGATACAAATTTAGTTGATTCTAGTATAATTTGTGTCAGGGAGGCTGAAAAACTTGAAGTTCATGTATTTGAGCGTGTCGGACCTCATTCCAAGCACTTCTCTACATTATGTTCGGATGGTGAAATAAGAATTGATCTTTATGAACATAAAAAGAAGTCAAGGGAAGAGGTAGATAGACCTTATATTTTGATATTTTCAACGTCTTCTAGGCAAGGTAACACCCCTCGGTCGAGATCCAAAAGGTGCATGAGAGTTTACTTAATTTTTGGCTCAAAAGAATTTGTATGGCCCAGGAGCAAAATCATAAGCTTGAATCAAAACTTGGGATTCAATTCATAAGATCGAGATGGGGGCAAAATGTAGTTCACGTCGTGCCGCGACGTTAAATCATATGCTTGTTGTGAGGGAACTTAACTTTACTTCGTTCTTTTATTTTTAATTATCTTTTTACTTTACTATTTCTGTAATGTCGTTTTAATGTTGTAGGAGCATGAAATGCAAAACTATTGGAAGGATGAAACAACAAGCAAGATGGTTAGAACTAAGTGTGGGATATTCACACAAAGAAAAATACCCGGGGAGAAGTCTGAGTACCCTATGTACTGCTAGTGCTTCGGCATTTGACCTACCAGGGAGTCTCTTCTACCCTCTTATTATTTATGTTGTGCATTGGAGATAATGTATAGTTTTAAGTGTGGCGAGGAGATTATCTGGGTGACTTTATATGTTATTTTAGTTGTGTTAGTTTAATTGATAATTTATTTTTTTAGAAAAAAATTTGGATTTTTTCTAGCGATGGATCTCCTAGACAGTTTTCTTGAGGGATTATAGTCTAAAAAAATACAAAAAATTAGAAAATACAATATGTCTTTTGTTTTCCTTAGATAGTAATAATCCCTCATGATTTTTCTTCGTACCTCGGTTCTTTTTCATGGGATGTAGTTTTACTTTTGTTTATTTATTAGAGTAGTATGTAGGAAATAAAGGAGAAGAATTGATGTGATTCGTACATTTTGACTTGTTTGATGGTTGCATACTTAGGTTCTGGCATATGTTTAATCTTCCCTCAACTTTTAATATATGATGATGCCTTGATAAAAATGAATATCATGTGATATGACTCCTACATCTCGGTTGCTTGACTTGTGTTCATTTTGTGTTTCATGCTTAATATATCTCTTGAGTGTGTGAATACTTGTTTGATTGAGAGTCCGAATGGGACTGTCCTTAGTGAGTCATGTGCCATGTGTGAAGTGAGTTTTTTTATAGTCCATGTTATTGCACATGAGTTTAAAACTTGTCCGGAATGTGAATTGAATCAAACTCTTAGGTGTTGCTCTGTTTGAAAAGTGATGTTAGGCTTTCTTTTATCTATTTGAGTTTTGTTGCCTATTACAAATAAAATCATCCCTAGTTACTCTTTTGAGCCTATAAGCCTTTCTTTTGGCACCCGCATTACAAGCCTATCCCGGTTAATTATTAATCGAATCATTTTGATCATTTTACCTCTTAAAATATTTGAATTGTAAAGAGAGTGATAGAAAGAAGTAATGAGGAAACTTGGGGTAGCTTTTGAGTGGAACCAATAGAAAGAAGAAATGTGCGCTTATATTTTAATAAAACTACACTAGTGATAAGGCAAAAATACAAAAGAATAAAAATAAAAATTAAAGAAAGAAAAAAAAGAATAAATAAATAAATAAAGGTTTCTTATTTTTGCAAGTGGATGCGATCTGAAGCAATGCGTAAAGAAGAATGAAAAATATTTTGGGGTGAGCTATCTTGTGATGATTGAAGGAATGATGTACGTTAAAGTGATTAGGATGGTTAGCCACTATATCCTAATATATCCTATCCGTTCAATAGCCCACATTACAATCATAATAGAGTCCTAGTTGATTTCGGACCGAACTGACCTATATTAGTAGAGGTTTACATAATGCGCAAGCCTATGTTACCTTTAGCATGCACGTGACTTCTTTGAGGGAATTGGTGATTTTTCTTCATATGTATTACTCCTTAAGTATTCGATCATGTAATTTGGATGTGTGGACTGCTTACTTTTTTATTTTATTGTGGGGGCACATGGTTTCACAAAAGGATAGGTAACATTATTAGACTTCTCTGTTAGATTAAGTATTCAAGCCTCGGGTGCATTGTGACATTGAGTTAGTTTTCAAGGCTAGGATTGTTATAATCATGTTGTTCCTATGTTGGACATTTTGAAATTGGGCATAAGTACGTAAATTGTATTTTGACCACATATGCTAGAGCTTAATTGTTGCTATCAATCATGGTCATAGGTATAGTGTGTTGTGAATGTATGGCATGTTGGGTCCTTGAAGAGGAAGTTTTTAGTTGGTTGACTCGATGGCGAGAAACATTTAAATGTGTGGTATTAATGTCGTGCTATAATTCCATATATTTTGACGTTATTTACCCAACTTGCTTGTTGTCTGAATGCTAGTTTGTGCAACAACAGAGCTTAATAGAGTTTATGTTACATGTAGGAATGCTTGAACATGAAATGGAGAAAAGTTGCACGAAAAGGTACCCCAAAGCTACAAAATAGAGCAATAAAAGAAGACGTACAAGGCAATAAAAAGTCACGACCGTAGATGGTATAAGGATTTGTCCAGGGCATTGGCATTGGCGCCTCTAACAGTGCCTCGCGGGGAAATATTGGTGCCTCTAATGGTGTCCTGCGGGGTAATTTTGGTGCATATGACAATGCCCCACGCTAACGATGCTTATCCGAGCCACTTTTATTTCCTCATTATGTTTGGACATGTAGACATCAACCCTACCATATAAATACTTTCTAAACTTAGTTTTTAGGGGGCCGAACATTATTGGAGTGGCAAAAGACTACGGAACACTCTCAAGCACGAACCACATGAGTTTTTCACTTCGTTCTTCTTTAATCTGTAGTTTAATGCTTTTGAATATTACTAAGATTATTTATACAATTATGAGTAGGTAAACTCTCTAATATAGGATTTGATGGAACCTTTTGGAGGATGCATTCTTGTTACGTTTTAATATAATTTTGCCTTGAATATCCGTACTTGTTCAACTACGCGTTTATTATTGTTAATTGAATTGCCATCAATTGACCGTGCTTATTTATTATATATTACTTGAGAAATAGTGCATAGTTAGGTTATTGTCAAACAACATCACTCCCAAGGTATCTGAAAGATCAATACAACGGATGAATTAGAGATAACGAAGCTTTGACGTGATCATAGTCGGCGGTGAAAAAGTGCGAGCCAGCGTAATTCGAGAGAATATGACTAGTACATTATTGTAGTTGCCCGAGAGAGAATTACGATAAGTCGAGTGCTCATGATCAATAGAGAATACTTAAGAGACATAGCGATAAGGATTCCAAAAATTGGGAAAATCATAACTCTAGGCTTTTCCAATTTTGTCACCAACCTTTAGTATTCTTAGTTGTTAATTTACTTTTTTAATTTATTAGTTAATTAGTTAGACATAAGAATCTTAATATTTATAACTTAGGAATTGTTCAAGTTTGTCTTCTTAGTGATATTGAATAGTTAAAGTGAAACCTTAGTTCTCTGTGAGATTCGACTCCAGACTTTTAGACTGAATTATATTGACAACCACTGTTTATCCTTTTTAAGACTAGAATTGGGCGCGATCAATCACCTATAATAAATAGTAGCATAAAGGATTTTGATCATATGATCTTAAATTAAATACTTGTATAAAATATTTAAAATAGGTTCTGAATTTTGATGATTTTAGACTTGTAATATCATTTTTAAAAGATAGTGTCACTTGATAAATGAAAAATGTAAAAGTCAGAAATTTATTAAATAATAATATAAAATATGAGGCTTCTTTTGAAACGGATTAACAAAGAAAATAAAACATTGAAACGAAGAACTTATTTCACATAACTAACATAAATTCCTTCAAATGATTGCCAATCATGACCTATATTCATCCATATAAATAATAGTACCAAAGATTCTTAAAAAAAATATAAATTTCTATATTAACTCAATAAGTTGACATATAATCCTGGTTTCTAGATTTGCTCTTCTGTTATTACGGATGTTTCGAGAAAACTGGAAACGACGAAAATTTGCTGAGAAGTTTGGGAATTAAAAAAACAAGGGTGTAATTCAAGTGGGACCCGTAACAGCTTGGCAAAAAGCTGTCACCTGCTGTCAGTATATCCTAGCTGGATTTGTATCATTTAGAAGAATTTATTTATCTTCTTCCTTTTCAGTTCTCTTCAGATATTTATGTGTATTTGTTCTAGCTTTTAAAATTAATTTATTTTTACCCCAAAAGTTATCTAGATTTTATTTAAAAGTTAATGTTCCCTTTTCAGTAATTTGTATACCTTCTAGTGGAGATTTTCATCCCCCAAAGTGAACTATCATTTAAAATGACTATTATATTATAACTATGGTTAATCTTAAACTTTGCTTAAACTTGAGCAAATTAGAATACCAATTTTATGTTCTCAAGCATTCTTACAAATCTATAAACATCAGTGTTATTCTTCCCGTTTCAAGCTTCAATATTTATTTTTTTTCACTCGATTTCAGTAGGAAAACAAGCAAGAATTTCATATTTTTGAGTCTTTTTTCAACTTCGAATTTCGGCAACCCAAAAAATGGAGTACAAATTTGTTCTTCGCTTAAATTCACAAAATTAATGTTTGATTTACGATTTTAAGCACGTCCAAACTATTGTAGCAACAACACAATTGAAAATTTAGTAACAATAATTTCAACCATCAAAGATGTAGCATCTGACAAACAAGAGCAATCGAGAAAATCATGGGCCAGAGACAGAGAAACAGTGAAAGTGTGAGCGACACCAAATCATGGTCAATCACAAGCAATCGATGGAGCATACCAATTTCACAATAGAAAAATCATAGTAGTAGGCTAGCGAGCGACGTCCATAACAACGGGGTCGCCGGAGACTTAACAGTCACCAGAGTTCGTGTATTCCGGCCAGATTAAGAGAAAAAAAGGCCATCAGATGACATACCGATCATATCTGTTCAGATCCGACCAGATCCAAGGGTTTCGGATGGACCTTCAGCGAGATGGAATTTCCAGTGATAGAGGTTCCACCGTTTTGGTCGCTGCTTTTGTCATAACTCCAGGAGAGAGAAAGAGAAGGGGAATAGTTGACTGGAGACTAGGCTGACTTGACAGCTGACATGGAAAAAATGGAGTGGGTCATCTACCACATTGGCCATCCGTTAGGGTTAGGGGTAATTCCATCAAGTTTGTTAATGATAGGGTGGATTTTGGACGTAAAGTGAAACAGAGGACAAACGTGCACTATTTGCAATAGTACGGAGGTAATAATGGTCTTTTTCCATCAAACTATGTTATTTTCTAGACATGGTTTTGTATGGGTCAAAATTTGACCACAAGATGGTTGTCCTCATACAGAATGATAAGGGGTCAACCAAGCCGTAGTCGTACCCACGAGGCGTAACAACGGCAAGCATCTCGACACTGTCGAGATCGAGTTGTTAGAAGACCTACACGATAGCACATACGTTGTACTACTTGGGCAAGTAAGGAAAAGTATAGTCCTGAGAGGGTCCGTTGGGTAGAGACCGTTGGATAAAGGGGAAGGCTGATAATATATATATGAGGGGAGAACGCAAGAGAAAAGGGGATCTTATTCACTAAAAGAGAGGAGCGATGTATCAAAGATGAGAATAAGAGGAGATCTCCAATAACAAACAAACAACCTAGATTTTGGCTACAATTTTTTGTAATCATCATTGTTGAATCAACAAAGATAGATCTCTTAGTTATCAATAATTTTTCCTCTTTTCCTTCTTTACTCTTACAAGTACGGTACAAACATATCAAAGATGTAAGCTTATTATTTACATTTGATATCTGTTAATCATCTTAAGGAATATTATATAAACTTGGCCTCCTTCGATTGTGATATCCAATATCTTTGGATTTAGAATTAATTATGTTTGGCTAAGATTTATCTTTCATCTTGTATCTCATCGTTGATTAGTTTAATGAAAAGGTTTAACACTTTTTTGTCAAACAATTTGGCGCCGTCTGTGGGGATTTCTTAGCCAAAACTTTAGTTTCCTTTAGATTTAGAACCAGCCAAGTATCACTGTCAGGCTGTCATATCCTCCCCATCACGGTATAAACACCACCCCGAAAGAATAGTAGGTAAACTTTTGAGACAACCGTAGCAATCTAGGCCAGATCTCTACACATAATAGAAATCGCGACTAGTATATAGGCGAAACCCATGCCTCACATGTAGCAATGGGTTTGACATGCCACATACATTAAAGTAGAATCACGGTCACCATGCGCCTAGAATAACCGCAATCCCATTTGACGTATTCTCCTTATATACCGACCCGTACTCCCCCCCCTAGGAAGGGACGATAGCCTAATGCGTGATCCTTCGGAACAACAGTCATATCCTGCCCTATTTTCGTACCCACATGTACTGGATGATTTATTAACAAAGTATGACATGTTTCCCTTGTTGTTTGTGCATATCGAACATGATCAGATAGGAGCTCGATCTCGGCGTCCCTACGGGTGAGGTAAGTCCAACCCCCGCGAACCCTAGACGCGGTTAACGACGAAGCCGAACACGCTTGCCAAATCTAAAACCATCGTTCGAGTACGAGGCAAAGCGAGTGACTCCACATCGCCGTTCCTCCTCTGGACGACTTGCCAGGCCAAGGTAACATGCAATTTCGTTCAGTTTTAACTTACCACGCTCTCTTGTTGATTCAAACCATGAAACATATAGTATTCTCCAATTAAAGAGAAACTAAGCAAATCGGGACTCACCCAGGAAACGTACATTATTCTCCAATGAAAGTGAAACTAAGCAAATTGGGACTCACCCAGGAAACGCCCAGTATTCTCCAGTAAAAGCAAAACCGAGCACACCGGGACTCATCCTTACCCACGCATAAACAATATGGCGATGTGTAACGTTCTCCAAAAATATAATAATAATAATAATAATAATAATAATAATAATGACACAACGGGTTACTATTTCAACCTTGCTCAAAATAACACCCCTACGACCATCGGCCTTCGCCAAGAGCGAAATTCGACCTCGCTCGAATTACAACGGGTTACTATTTCGACCTTTCTCGAAATAACACCCCTATGGCCATCGACCTTTGCCTAAACAAGTTTGACCTCGCACGAATTATAATGGGTTACTATTTCGACCTTGCTCGACATAACACCCCTACGACCATCAGCCTTCGCCAAGAAAGAAATTCGACCTCGTTCGAATTACGACGGGTTACTATTTTGACCTTGCTCAAAATAAAACCCCTACATCCATCGGCCTTCGTCAAGAAAGAAATTTGACCTCGCTCGAATTACGATGGGTTACTGTTTTGACCTTGCTTGAAATAACACCCCTATGTCCATCGGCCTTCGTCAAGAAAGAAATTCGACCTCGCTCGAATTGCAACGGGTTACTATTTCGACCCTGCTCAAAATAACACCCATGCGGCCATCGTCCTTCGCCTAAAAAGGTTCGACGTCGCTCGAATTACAACGGGTTACTATTTCGACCTTGATCGAAATAACACCCCTGCGGCCATCTCCTTCGCTTAAAAAGGTTCGAGCTCGCTCGAATAATAATAGGTTACTATTTCGACCTTGCTCGAAATAACACCCCTACGGCCATCGGCCTTCGCCAAGAAAGAAATTCGACCTCGCTCGAATTACGACGGGTTACTATTTTGACCTTGCTCGAAATAACACCCATGCGTCCATCGGCCTTCGTCAAGAAAGAAATTCGACCTCGCTCGAATTACGACGGGTTACTAATTTTACCTTGCTTGAAATAACATCCCTATGTCCATCGGCCTTCGTCAAGAAAGAAATTCGACCTCCCTCGAATTACAATGGGTTACTATTTCGACCCTGCTCAAAATAACACCCTTGCGCCCATCGACCTTTGCCTAAAAAGGTTTGACCTCCCTCGAATTACAAATATTTACTATTTTGACCTTGCTTGAAATAACACCCCTGCGGCCATCGCCTTCGCCTAAAAAGGTTCGACCTCGCTCGAATAACAACGGGTTACTATTTCGACCTTGCTCGAAATAACACACCTACGCCTAAAAAGTTTTGATCTCGCTCGAATTACAATGGGTAACTATTTCGGCCTTGCTCGAAAAAACACCCCTACGGCCATCGGCCTTCGCCTAAAAAGGTTCGACCTCGCTCGAATTACAACAAGTTACTATTTCGACCTTGCTCGAAATAACACCCCTACGGCCATCGGCCTTCGCCTAAAAGGGTTTGATATCGCTCGAATTACAATGGGTTACTATTTCGGCCTTGCTCGAAATAACACCCCTACGGCCATCGGCCTTCACCTAAAAAGGTTCGACCTCGCTCGAATTACAACAGGTTACTATTTCGACCTTTCTCGAAATAACACTCATACGACCATCGACCTTCGCTTAAAAAGGTTCGACCTCACTTGAATTATAATGGGTTACTATTTCGACCTTGCTTGAAATAACACCCCTATGGCCATCGGCCATCGCCGAAAGAGAAGTTCAACTTCGCTCGAATTACAACGGGTTACAATTCCGACCTTGCTCGAAATAACAACTTTACAGCCACCGGCCGCCGTCAAATAAAATAAAAGTTTGAACTCATTCAAATATAAGTCAGAAATTAACTTCGCCCAAGAATGTGACTCCAAGTTTGAGCTCGTTCAAATATAAGTCAGAGCTTGACTTCGCCCAAGATGGTGAGTCTCAATTTGACCTCGTTTGAGTTAAGACAACCTCGCCCGAATTGGCAAATCCAAAATGACTTCATTCGAACTCATGCAACGGGATCCTACACGACTAGAGCAAGGTCAGTTTTGCCAATTAAAAAGATCAGAGACTCATCACAAAAGAAATCTGAAGGTCTACGCCGAAAGAGAAATATAACAAACGTGAGGGATAGAAAAAAAATCAAAAGGTATACAAACAAAGGTGAAACAACTATTTCATTTAAATACACGTGCGCGACAGCCGCACCTTACAAAAGGACGAAATAGCCCCCCTCCCCCCCAAAAGAAAAAAAAAAGACAAAAATAAACAACAAAGGGATAAAAAACTAAGTACAAAGGTTACATCAAACTTCACTCGGCGTCATCCCAGCCGCCGTTCTCCCCAACATCACCATCATCAGAAAGGAACCCATCCTCGACATCAACGCCCTCACTAGCCTCCAGCGTCGCATGGTCGCAACCACATGCAGTATTAGCTTCGCGTGCCTACGTCCGAACATCTTCGAAGGATGCCTCTGAAACACTCCCCGCCTCCCACAAACCCTTGTATATATCTCACTGGGCCTCAGCGTGGACCCATAAGTCGTACAAGCAGCGAGGGACCGCGGCAGAGGCTATACGACCTGGGTCAACAATTGTGCTTTCTCGTCCTCGAGTGCCACGACCCGATCTCCTAGGCTTGAAGCTTCCCGGTTAATTTCACAAATATGCTCCTCGAGTCGCGCCTCCCTCAGTGTGGCCGTTGCCCTCTCAGATTCCTGCTCAGATCTGAGGACACGGATAATGTCCTCTAGTGCTGCCAATCTCGCCAAAGTCGACGTCCAAGCATCTTTGACTCTTTCCATCTCGACCACTTTTTTCTCCATCTCGGCCAATTTAGCCATCCATTCTGCGCTCAAAGCTTCAACTCTGGTAGATTCTGCTCAAGTTCGGCTTGCAAAGACAACACCTTTGCCTGAAGGTCCGCGCACTCCGCGGCAACTCCCTTTCCCACCTCGAGCTCCTCTTTCTTGCCTGAAGCACCTCCTCAAGCTCACTACATCCGCGGATAGATCGCATAAGGTCCTCATCCTTTTTCTCTAACTCATCTCTGGTAGACTGAGTACTGGCACCCGCTCTGAGCTAGTGGTGCATCTCACGATACCTATTACGGTACCGCCGATACTTCTCGGCCATCTTTAGAAAAATCACAGCCCGCATCTCGGCCCTACGAGCATTCTCGATCTCCAGCATGTAGGTCTAAAAGAAAGGAGGGATTAAAGGAGTTAGTAATATAAAAAATGAATGAATGAAGGTCACCAAGCAATGGAAACAAAGAAAAACTCACCTTCAGACCCAGAGCGGCCACACCGCGTGATAACTCGGAGTCGCTGACATCATGAAGAGCTCCGCTTTCAGCAGTAGAGCATAGAAGATCGAACTGCGGCACAAAGTCCACCGTATCTTGCAGCAGTTGAGTTCGAACGGAATTTTGAGTGTTTGATAAGGGCCTCCCGCTTCTACTACGGTCCGAGTAAAGCCCTCCTTAAACATCCTCATATCATCAGGATTAGTGTCGGACTCAGATTCATAGTCATTAACCACGATGGCCTTCTCCCTCTCACTAGTGAAGAGGGGGTGCGGTTCGGCCGCGATGTTGAAGGGCCACCTAAAACAGCAACAATGGCCTCCAACTCTGTCTCTATGCCATATCAACCCATTGAACGCTCGCAAGTAGTCCCCTTGAAGAAGTTTCAGACTAGGAAACTCCTTCTAACACCACCCTCCATCTCTTCGAGGGGGCCTCCCCACTACTTTCATGGGATGATTGCCCATGGAACGGACTGCGGGAGTCAGAATCTCCGGCTAAGTAACCTCTGAGCACACAACTTCGGCCGCAGGTGCAGGCCGGACAGTAGATCTTGGTGATGGCCGGGCAGTGGGCCTCGGCACAGGACAAGTAGAGGGCGCTAGTTGAAGGAAGTCGAGCGGATGAGCCCTCGGTTTCCTCACTCCTCCCCGACCTATCAGTAAGGAGGAATTAGCTCGCACAACGATAAAGTTCTAAAAAAAATCTAACTACGAAGCAGGGAACGAATGGAAGCTACAACAAGACAACTCACCAGTAAGAGGCTTGCGCCCAAACTTTTCATGGAAGGGCGCCCACTCACGAATTCCCACAGTGTGGGGGAGAATTGCACTCACCCACTCACGGATATCAACAACCAGCGAAAGAGGTAATCTCTCAGCTGCAAAGGCAAAATAAATACTCAACGATATCTCCTAAAGGAAGATGACCGACGACCGTCTTAAGAAAAATTACAAAGTAAAAGAAAACTCACGAGCGAAATTCTACGTCTTTGGAAACCCCACCGAGTTCGCCACAAGGTGCTCTGTTCGCACATAGAAGTAGCTTTCCGAAAAGTGCCGATTGGCCTTATCATCCATCTTCACCACCAAACTCTTGGTTACTTGATGACACATATGGATTATCGTACCCTGAAGAAAATGAGGGGCAAAGATGTGGAGCATGTGCCCTAATGAAATTACTCGGCCAGCCAGTTCCGCGTACTTGATGAGCATAAGGAAGAGCTTGTACATATATAGAGAGAGTTTAGCCGGGCACACTTTATAAAAATGGCAAAAGTCCACCACCAAAGAAGGAAGGGGTAGCGTGTACTCGATAATGAAGGGTTACACGTAAAATGCGCAGTACCCCGAGCGATGCAGATGCACAATATCCTTCCCCGCTGGTACCATTTCGACATTAGCAGGGATTACCCACTTAGCTTTGAGTGTCGCGATCGCCGACTCATATATAGTGGAAGGAACGAGCTCCGGCTCAATTCCTGAAGGGCTGTAAAAATCAGTCCTCGCCTTCCGCTGACAAGGAACTATCTCATCCACCGTTGGAAATCCCTCATCTTTCACCACCTCCACTCCCTCTTCGAGTAGGTATGCGTCGATTTTCGGCACCGGAGCACCAACAACTCTATCATATTGGGAAGGAGTGCTAGCCATTTGTCTCTCTTGATCGAAGTAAGCAAAAACGGTGAGGAAAAAAAGATAGTGGTCACTTCAAATTTTTTCGAAAGTAGAAGTATAAAAGACCAGAGGATGAGGAAGTTTGTAAAGTTCTTTCTCAGGTAAATTGAAAAAGACAACCACCAAATAAGGGATTCCCCCTATTTATAGGAACATAAATGTCCTGAGCGGAAAATCCAAGGGCCGCCAATCAAAAGATGAAAGGGCACGATAAACGATACAACACCTGGGAAACATGCGCCATAATGATGCATAATGGGTATTCATGGTACTCTCAATCAATGCGATGGTCTAACGCTGAGCTGTCATAACGATTCAATGAGATCCCTGAAGCGTCACGTTGCTACCTCGCCTTAAGTACCTTGTTCCGTGCATAATGTTTAGATTTCTCATAACTTTTGAATCAACAGAATTCGTCCATCGAGCTCGCCAAAAGGTGACCCCGACGGGCGGAGAGACTAATTGTATGGGTTAAATTCTGACCACAAGATGCTTGTCCTAAAAAGGAACGATAAGGGGTCGACCAAGCCGTAGTCGTACCCACAAGGTGTAACAGTGGCGAGCATCTCGACCACTATCAGGATCAAGCCGTCAGAAGACCTGCACGACATCACATACGTCGTACTACTCGGGCAAGTAAGGAAGAGTATAGTCATGAGAGGGTCCATTGGGTAGAGACCGTTGGATAAAGGGGAAGGTTGATAATATATATGAGGAGAGAAGGCAAGAGAAAAAGGGATCCCATTCAAGAAAAGAGAGGAGCAATGTATCAAAGATGAGAACAAAAGAAGATCCCCAACAACAAACCAACAACCCAGATTTTGGCTACAACTTTTTGTAATCATCATTGTTGAATCAACAAAGACAAATCTCTTAGTTATCAACAACTTTCCTTCTTTTCCTTCTTTCCTCTTACAAGTGCGACACAAACATATCAAAGATATAAGCTTATTATTTGCATTTGATATCTGTCAATCATCTTAAGGAATCTTATATAAACTTGGCCTCCTTCGATTGTGATATTTAATATGTTTGGATTTAGAGTTAATTATGTTTGGCTAAGATTTACCTTTTATCCTGTATCTCATCGTTGATTAGTTTAACTAAAAGATTTAACACTTTTTTGGTCAAACAAGTTGACGTGTAATGATTCTATCTTATTATTTCAATTTTGCCCGGGGAAAGCAAGTTAGCTACTATCATAGCTCACTGCATAATCTCTATTGTGAATATACATGTTCGATTAATGCAAAACATTAAGCAAGAAAAGTTATTCTAGTATTTAAAAATATATACTAGTATATATTTGGAGAAAACTTGAATATTATTTTTTTGTCACTTTACTCCATGTCTAGTAATTACAGGAAAAAGTATGGTCATCAAGATTTGCCTTGTCATGACAAGGGATTGTAGGACTTTTTTCTTTGGCTTGTGTTGTCCATTTATTTATAGGATCAATGCTAAATGATACCCTTTACTATGTACTACTACTATGTTAGCTTTATCCTATTCCTTGACTGTTGTTTATATTTTATATTTTTCATACAATGTCTGATATTTATATTCAGTTTGGATTAAATTCAAATTCGCATCAATAGATTAGAAATAAAATATTTTCTAACAAAAATAACTTAATACGTAAAATCAAACCAAAAATAAAAATGTATTTACGACTCCATATACGTCATGCTCTTTGTTGGCCATTCATAGTTGTTACTTGTTATCAAGATCTTCACTTTCCTAACTTACTATCAATTCTTAATGCACTTTTGATTTTATTCTGTTTTTAAGTTTTATTTTTCTCGTATCAACACTTTCTCTTGTTTTTCCTATCCTTTGTCCTTTTCGAACCAAACAATTGTCCTTGAAAAGATGACCTATAATTTACTAGCAGACTACGTGGGACCTCAGTGACCCTGGGGTGGGGGAGGGGGGTTTCCCATCTCAGATTTTTGGAGGCAGACCATTTTATATGTCTTTGTTATCACCATCCAAACACTAGAGGTTGTTGCATTGATACGTTGCCTAACTGTTAATCATTCAATTATTTGTCATGAAAATTGGCACTCAGCATATACGTATTTGTTTATTTTATAACATTTTCTTGTTATGAATTAATAAAGTGAAAGTTTAGAAAAATTGTGTCGTACAAGCCTGCTGGCATTTATCTGTCATTCATGGAATTTGGCAATGGCCTAACTTTGGTTGCAAACTTGCAATTAAATTTGCTTTGATTTGGACCACTCGGGCATTTCACTTTTCTAACGAGGAGTAAAACTCCAGCAAAGTGTGAAATTTACCTTACATATTTTATAAGTACGTATACAGTAGATTTTTTTTATTTTTTTTCTTTTAAATGAATTCTTATGTCAAACAACAACAACTACCCAATATAGTCTCACAAAGTGGGGTCTGAGGAGGGTAATATGTAGACAGGCCTTACCCCTACCCGAAGGGACAGAGAGGCTGTTTCCAATCGACCCTCGGCTGAATTCTTATGTCATTAATGGTAAATTAATATTATAAATTTAAATAAAGAAATGCATTATTCATTTTTGGATAGACATAAAACCGATCAATAAATTACCAAAATATTCAGGACAATTCCTTTAAGGTCAAATGTAAGAGAGTGTTGTCGATCACTTAGGCCCCGTTTGGCCATACATTTTGGCAACGTTTTTTTAATTTTTTTTTGAAAACATTGTTTGTTCATAGATTAATGATCTATTTTTAAAAAAATTCTGAATTTTTTTTCAAGTTCCCAAAATCTAGTTTAGGGTAGATTTTGGGTGAAACTTGTTCTCCCACTCACAAAACTTTAAATTTTTTTCAAATAAAATGCATGTCCAAACATAATTTCAACTTCCAAAAATTATTTTTCAAAACTACTTCAAAAATTATTTTTTCAAGTTTCAACTAAATCTATATCCAAACGCTAGCTTAAACGTTATGAAAAGCATTATGTATAACAATAAATTTTACACTTAATTTCCAAAAAAGACACTGTTAAATTCAGGTTTGGTACGAATACGATTAAGCCAACACTAATACTTTTTCAAGGCACATCATACTGTGTCTATTCAAGACAAAATTCCAGGCATAAAGTTCTCAACCATTAAAACCACCGAAAAACCTCGTGACATTTTATGTACTAATATTGTTCTTTTGCTATCATACAAACATGTTTCTATGGCAGGTTGTGTTTGTCTGGTGCTACAAAGGGGTCCATAAAAATAACCACTTTTCTCTGTCAAATCAATTCTTTAGTTGTCTCCAATACTTGAATATGTATTGTTCTTTTTTATTATAATGTTGGACTTTTAAGCCATTGGATTTTAAAGTATAAAAGTGTGAATTAGAAATGAAGGAAAATAAAATGGAGGGAAAAATGAAAATTTGAAGAAGTGAGCTTTTGTCTTGCACTTTGTCTCTCATTGGTGAGGGACAACTACATTTGTGTGTATATATATAGAATCATTTCTTAAAGCTCTTAAAAGGAGTTGAAGAGAATGAACCCTCGCGCCGTCGTCGTCGCTCGCTCGGCTCGGCTTCGGCTTCGTATTTGTCGATCAATAAAATTGTTTTTTGGACAAAATTTAATTCTAATGAATTATTTAATAATTAATTAAATGCCAGATCACTGCTGAAGATTCAGAAATATAGTTAGGACCGCGCCAGAACCCTTCTACAGGTTCAGAGGGCCACTCGAAATTTCTGAACAGGCACCTTTTCCAGAACAGACATCACACCTCTTCCAATAATTGCCTATAAATTCAGAGGCATGACTTTGTATTAACACATCAAAAACACTACAGAACTTCCTTCTTTATGAAAAATACTGTATTCTAATTCGCAGTCTCTCTCTCTCAAATTCGTAAGTGTGATTTTGCTCCGTTCGTTAAGTTCGTTGGTATCCTGCAGTTTGTATTGCCACTGTTACAGGAAGGTTTATTCCGTTTTATCCTAGCAAGATTTAATCCATTACCTTGGCAACGTGTGAGGGGGTTAAAATTCCTTAAGGACGCACAAGCAAATTGTGGACTCGGAATATTTCTTAATCTATACTGCTTTTCGATTTTTTTTATTCTTCTAACAGTTTTTCTGATTTTTTGTTTTAACACAGTAGCGTTCACAAGCTTAAGAAATTTTATATACTAACGTTTCTGTGTTGAATTATATACTAAACTATTTTTTATACTACGTTGGAGACTTAAGCCTTGGTGCTTTCTACTCCAATAATTGTTCTGTCCGGTTTAAAGTATATAAAAACTTTGCCGGAATAATAAACGTACGGGTTTGAAGTATATAAAAACTTCACCATTGTTACGTGTTGTATGTTTGGTTTGATATTCAGTTTAAAGATATCAAACCTTCACTAATTTAACAAAGTTATGTTTTGTTTCCAACTCTACAGAAACATGACGAATGAAAACCAAACTAATGAAAATATTGCGGGGACGGGTGCTTCTATTACGAGTGCTGCTGCCTCGTCAAGCAGTTCTACTTCTGCTCATGCTATGGCACCAGCAGAAAAACCCGGAAAGTTTTCCGGTATTGACTTCAAACATTGGCAAATGAAGATGCTCTTCTATCTTACTACGTTGAGTTTGCAACGTTTCATCAAGGAGAATCCTCCGATCTTGGCAGAAAGTACTCCGGATGATGACCGACTTGTTGTAACTGAAGCATGGAAACATTCTGATTTCTTGTGCAAAAACTACATTTTGAGTTGTTTGGAAGATGTCTTGTACAATGTTTATAGCGTCATGGAAACTTCAAAAGTATTATGGAATGCGCTTGAGAAGAAGTACAAGACTGAGGATGCCGGACTTAAGAAGTTCGTGGCTGCTAGATTTTTGGATTTCAAGATGATTGACACTAGGTCGGTCATAACTCAAGTCGAAGAATTACAAGTCATTGTGCATGACCTCTTTGCTGAAGGTATGGTCATAAATGAGGCCTTTCAACTCGCTGCTTTCATTGAGAAATTACCTCCGTTGTGGAAGGATTTTAAGAACTATCTTAAATACAAGCGGAAGGAAATAACACTAGAAGACTTAATTGTTCGTTTGAAGACAGAAGAAGACAACAAAAATGCTGAAAAGAAGTCACGTAGGAACTCGACAATAATAAGGTTAACATTGTTGATGAGGCGCCACAAAACAAGAAGAGAAAGAAGGCTTCTGGACCAAAGAACTACCCAAGCAAGAAGAAGTTCAAGGGTAATTGCCACAACTGTGGAAAATCTGGGCATAAGGCCATGGATTGTCGTACACCAAAGAATGATAAGAAGAAAAAAAAAATCAAGCTAACATGGTTGAAAATGCTGACGAAATGGAGAACTTGTGTGCCATGTTGTCTGAATGCAACTTGGTAGGAAATCCTAAAGAATGGTGGATAGATTCCGGAGTCACCCGCCATGTTTGTGCTAGCAAGGAGTTATTTTCTTCTTATGCCTTCGCATGACCCGATGAGACAATTTTCATAGGAAATTCGTCTACAGCCAAAATTGAAGGAGTTGGCAAGATTGCGTTGAAGATGACGTCGGGAAAAATAGTAACTCTAAACCAAGTTCTCCATATTTCAGAAATTCGCAAGAACCTTGTGTCTTCCTCACTTTTTGTCAAGAATGGATTCAAATGTATTTTTGTTTCAAATAGTGTTGTACTAAGTAAGAATGATGTATATGTAGGAAAAGGTTACCTGAATGAGGGCCTTTTTAAGCTAAATGTAATAGCAGTTCGTATCAATAAAGTTAATGTTTCTTGTTACTTACTTGAGTCAAACACTTTATGGCATTCACGTTTAGGTCACGTAAACTTCAAAACATTGCGATAAATGATAAATTTAGAAGTATTGCCAAAATTTGATTGCATTAATTCAAAATGTCAAATATGTGTGGAATCAAAGTATGCTAAGCATCCTTATAAGTCCGTTGAAAGGAATTCAAGTCCTTTAGACTTAATTCACACAGATATTTGCGATATGAAGTCAACACCATCTCGCGGTGGGAAAAAGTATTTTATTACTTTTATTGACGATAGCACGAGATATTGCTATGGTTATTTACTTAATAGTAAAGATGAGGCAATTGATGCTTTCAAGCAATACAAGTGAAACACAACTAAACAAAAAGATCAAAATGATAAGAAGTTATAGGGGTGATGAATATGAATCTCCTTTTGAAGAAATATGTTTGGAAAATGGCATTATTCACCAAACAACTGCCCTTTACTCCCCAGAATCTAACAGTTGCGGAGAGAAAGAATCGAACATTTGAAGGAGATGATGAATGCGTTGCTGATAAATTCTGGCTTACCATAGAACTTGTGGGGGGAAGCTATGCTTACAGCTAACCGAATAATCAACTGTGTACCTCATAGTAAAACACATTCCATTCCTTATGAAAAGTCGAAAGGAAGGAAGCCCAGCTTGAAATACTTCAAAGTGTGGGGGTGTCTAGCTAAGGTACAAGTTCCTAAACCTAAAAGGGTTAAGATAGGTCCAAAAACGGTTGATTGTATATTTATTGGATATGTAACCAACAGCAAGGCATATTATTTTCTGGTTCATAAGTCAGAAAATCCGAAGATTCACGTTAATACGATAATAAAATCATATAATGCTGAATTCTTTGAAACTATTTATTTGTATAAAAAGGAAAGTGAAGTGACCTACCAAAAGTCAAAACGACCTCGGGAGGAAATAACAGATGGTATGCCTAATGA
>MU744989.1:58108-76689 GCA_026770625.1 Nicotiana glauca
CGATTATCGAAGGATATAGTGATGCAAATTGGATAACCGGCTCAACAGAAACAAAGTCTACAAGTGGATATATTTTTACTGTTGGTGGAGAAGCAGTATCTTGGAAGTCTTCCAAACAGACGTGTATCGCTCGCTCTACAATGGAGTCAGAGTTTATAGATTTGGATAAAGCCGGTGAAGAAGCTGAATGACTTCGAAATTTCTTAGAAGATATTCTGTTCTGGCCAAAACCTTTGGCTCCTATTTGCATACATTGTGATAGTGAGGCTGCAATAGGACGGGCAGGGAGCGTTATGTATAACGGAAAGTCTCATCATATATGACGAAGACATAACACCGTTAGACAACTACTTTCTAGTGGAATTATCACTATTGATTATGTAAGATCAAAGGATAATGTGGCGGATCCGCTTACAAAAGGCTTAACTAGAGAGGGACTTGAGAAATTATCTAAGGGAACGGGACTATGACCGAGGACAAGTCAACATGACAGTAACTCTACCTAGAATTTTGGATATTCCGAGATCTAGGTTCAAGGAGCTCCAACAAAGTTGTGATTGACCGGTTCAACATTGTCAAAGTAAAATCTTTATTGTGTCTGTCTCCACATAAGAGGGGAGACATACACAATACATAGGGATGATATATACATATGCATCGTGCTTCATCTTCCTCATGGATAGAGAACCTAGCTAAACCCTAGCCTACTGCCGCCGCCGCCATTTCCCTCACCAGCCACGCCGCCAGCCTTCACCCTTTCCATGCTTCTTCTTCACCAGCGACAATACGCAATTCGAATACACAATTGACATACGCAAACAATTCACTCACGGATAGATACATTCTCATACGCACACAACAGGAGATACACAAACTGTTTCTTCTTCTTCATGAACATGGAGTACCAAAACACCATGAACAACCATGGCTGCCATCTCCGACCTTAGAAAAAAAACCAAAAAAACCAAAAGCCCTGAAGCTCTTCTTATTCGTCCCTCTCCAGCTCAGCGGCGACACCACTGTCATGCCAACGCCCCCAGCCTCGTCCCCGTCGCTGACCTTGTAGTAGCGTCGACCAGCCCAGCTCACGACCAAACAACCTCGTCGCCCACCAGCGGCTGAGCAGCCCGTCTCCAGCCACCCTTCCTCCTCTATAACCACCAGCTTCACCAAGCTCCAAACGACCATCTTTGGTCTCCATCGTCCAGCCAGCCCCATCGACCAGTCGCCAACGACGAACCAGTCGCTCCAACTCCGACCACGACCTCCCTCACGTCCCACGACCACCTCCTTCAACCACTCTATAACTCGCCGTCATCAACCACCAACAAAACAGCCTCCACTCCATAACCATCACAGACCGTCGTCCCTCTCCACAACGACAACAAACATACCTCTCTATCTCTCTCATACGCCAGTCCACCACCATCTCCTCATCGTTAACGAAAGTCACCTTCGTTAACCACGAACAGCCCAGCGACTGCCCCACCACGACCAACCTAAAACAGTGGCAGCGTACGAGAAGTTCTGTCCGGGGGGTGAGGTCCGTTCGAGTTCGCAGTTCTTAGGTCCGTTTCAGAATTTGGAATCTTCATTTGGTCTCTGCTTGGCAATCCATGTACGTTCTTTTTTTTTGAAGCTTTAAGAGAAACCTGAATTTGTATAAGGATCTGCTATGTTTGAATTGCTGCCTTTATTTGGAACATGAAAAAAAATGAACTGGTTTTGAGCTGTTGGGATATAATATTATTATTAAACCTCATGCTAAACCTTTGGATATATGCCTATCATTTTTTTATTCTGAACTAGCATGCTAAGTGGTTATTTTTAAATTATAATTGTGTTTCCATGGTTCACTGTGAGAATTTTGTCCATAGTATTGTAAATGTGTTTGGTCTTTTGTCGTTTCGTAAATAATTTAGTACATTGGAATAGTAAGAGTGATTAATGAATTAATGAAAGGCTGACTTGGTTGAATTGGTAGATGTTATTAATCAAGTTTCGTTGATTAGGTGCAATTAATAAATCATCGTGATTATTGGTACGGTTTCCGTGACATGGTTATGATGCCTAAAAATTTGAGGAGGGGGGGGGGGGGCATTTCATGTAACCCGATTATAACGACTCTGGATAATCTTAGTGAATAAATTAGGATTTCTTTAGAGACAAATAAAGTAGAGAATCGTAGTTGCTTTTAGGGTTCCCTTTTAAATAATAAATGAGACGAGCCTCGCCAAACAAAAATACACAAATTGCGGGGCCCTCATAAATGTATATATAAAATACGTAGACTTCGGAATGGGCCATTTAGTGAATTGCACGGCCCTCCACAAAATAATAACGCGTTAGACTCTTTAGGCGCGTATTTTAATAACATTACCTCCCTAAACTCGGGTGCACATTTATGTGATCCAAATCCAAATCTCAACGAAGTCGAAATGTGTCGATAACCACGGGTACATGGATGTGACGTGGTTCGAGATACATTTTTACAACGTTGCGATTCTTTGTTAAAATAATAATAATAATATTAAAAGCGGTTAAAGGTTAAAATTTTCACATAAGTTAAAGCATGTTATAAATCAGATAAATAAGCCAAACATGACAGTTGAGCGATTGTGCTAGAACCACAGAACTCGGGAATGCCTAACACCTTCTCTCGGGTTAACAGATTTCCTTATCCGGATTTCTGGTGCGCAGACTGTAATATAAAGTCAATCTTTTCCTCGATTCGGGATTCAACCGGTGACCTGGGACACCATTAATCTCCCAAGTGGCGACTCTGAATCTTAATAATAAATTCCGTTTTGATTGTCCTTTAATTGGAAAAACTCCCTTTACCGCACCCTTCGCGGGGTGAGGTAGCGTAAAAAGGAGGTCTGACAGCTTTGGCGACTCTGTTGGGGAGATTAACCCAGAACCACTGGTTCAGGGTTAGAAATTCGAGCTTGGAATAATTGTTGTATTTAGCTTATTTATTATCTGATCTTTATTATATGTTTGTCTTAAATATGCTAAATATTACTTTTTACCGCTTTGATAATTTTGAACTGTGTATATAAAATGTCTTCTCACGCACCCCCTCTGAGTCTTCTTGAAAATAAAATTGGGCATTTGCTTGACATATCCCGCTTTCTTTGAGATAGCCGAGGTGCCTGGCACCCGATGAAGGATTTTAGTCACACATGTTTTAGGCGGGGAGCACCACCAGTTAAGCCGGAAAGCAATGCTACCGATACACTGATCCTCCTCGGCTCGAGTTGTCCGCTCGGGTAAGCCAGGTCTAGAACAAACACCCAGGTTTTAAACCTAGTATAATAAAATCTCATGCCAGATCCCTAGTAGGAACGCTTATTTGCATCACGTGCATTTGACTTAGGGGACTCAACACAGGGGTTGGGTCCGGCTAGGACGAGCAACCAGAAAGGAACGGACCATCTTGATGCATCCTATGTGCTACATGTTGCATTTATTCGAGGGTAAAAGGGTCATTTAGCTTCATCTGTGGTGTTATTTTAATCAAAAGCATGGGATAAGCATGATATTATTTTAATCAAAGGCATGAGGAATAATTGTGGAATCCAAGGAGTCTTGGAATTCCCCCATGTCTCCATGCTTCATTTTTGGGAAAAGCACATGGGGAACATTTGTGGAATCCAAAAAGTCTTGGAATTCCTCCATGTCCCCCATGCTTCATTTTTGGAAAAAGCACATGTGGAAAATTTGTGGAATCCAAGAAGTCTTGGAATTCCTCCATGTCCTCCATGCTTCATTTTTGGGAAAAGCACATGGGGAACATTTGTGGAATCCAAGAAGTCTTGGAATTCCCTATGTCCCCCATGCCACATTTTAAAAATAAAAAAAGAAGCATGAAAATTCAAAAAGAGTTTGTACTTTGTCATCATTTTCCATAAATCAGAAAATCAAAAAAAAAAAAAAAGAGAAAAAGAAAATTCAAAAAGATTTTGTATGTTTCATCCATTTTCAAAAAAAAAAAAAAAAATATGTTTCTCTAAATTAGTTGTTCTCGCCCGTATCGTATCGAATCGAGCAGAACTACGCTGGTTTGATTCTCACCGGATGTGAGATATGTAGGCAACCCCCATCGGGTCCAACCTCCCCTTTTTGCAAAAAATAGCCAAAAAAAAATATTAAATTTTAATTTTGTTATAAATAAGTCGGGTGATGCCGCTTTTGTCAAATATATCCGAATGTTCCCGAAAGGGAAGCCGAAAGGCTGACTTTGCATAAACGGCCACCTTTGGTCATATTTTAGATTTTTGGTCGATTGACCCACACAGACTTAAAATCTCCGTCCCCGAGGCGCTGAAAGGCCATGTTTGCAATATCAGTTTTTTATTTTTAATTTGAAAAAAAAACAAAAATGTTAAAATTTTAATTTTTGTCATAATGAAGTCAGGTGATGCCGTTTTTGTCAAATATAGCCGAATGTTCCCGAAAGGGACGCCGGAAGGCCGACTTTGCATAAACGGACACTTTTGGTCATTTTTAGATTTTTGGCCGGTTGACCCGCACAACCTTAAAATCTTCGTCCCCGAGGCGCTGAAAGGCTGTGTTGCAATATCAGGTTTTCTATTTTTGAAAAAAAAAGAGTCATAAATAAGTTGGTAATGTTGTTTTTGCCGGAAATAGCCTAATGTTCCCGAAAGAGACGCCGGAAGGCTGACTTTGCATTAACAATCACCTTTAATCATTATTTTAGGATTTTGGCCTGTTGGCTAACGCAACCTTAAAATCTTCGTCCCCGAGGTGCTGAAAGGCCGTGTTTGAAAAATCAGGTCTTTTATTTAAAAAAAAAACAAACAAGAAAAATAGTCAATGGGTAAGCGAATGCCATTTGGATTTTGGTCGAAATAAGCCAAGCCATCTTCAGCAGTGTTTTAAACCGTTCTTGCCGAGATAGGCTTAGAGTATCTTTCAGTTGTCGAAAGGCTATTTTCGTGAAAGAACGGATAAGTTTGTGAAGTGTCATAAAATAATCCTCCCCAGCCTCAAAATTCATGTGAAATTGAGAAGGGGCGACGTTTGCAAAAATAGCCATTTGGTTGAAATTGGCATATAAGGGAAGGAATCTATCAGTTTGTTTTTGAATTTGTAATTCTTTTGATTAAGGTATGTGTGCTGTTTGATTTTCGAGTATGTAGGCTGTCTTTTCGTCAAAGTTTGTTAGTTTGATCAGTTTTCAAACCTTTCTTTTAAAATCAAGTTTGTTGTATTATAAAAAATAAAAAAAAATGTTTTATTGTTGTTTGCCTTGCATCGGTCCGAACTACGCAAGGTCTGATTCTTGCGGGGTTATGATACGTAAGCAATCTCCATAAGATTCGACCACAACACAAAAAAAAATGAAAAAATGGAAAAGAAAAAATGAAAAAAAAAGAAGATATTGATAATAATAGGGACCGACTGAGTCCATTCTAACATATTTTGTTTTGAATTATTGAGAAAATTGAGGTGGTTGGTTTGTGGTGAGCCGGAAACACAAGATCCTGGAAAACCTGATTGAGATCCAAGACAGTGACACCCAGAATATCGCGCAGAACCCTTTATCTGCACGTCATGATGCACACTTTGTGGGGATGATGCCTGGTGACAGGGAGCACGCGAATCCTCTTGGGGGTGTATTGACGAAAGTTGAAAATGTTGAAGCAGATAGTGGCCTTGGTAATATTGATGCGAAGCTCAGTGGCTAAGATGCCGTGCTTGGTAATTGGGAAGACTCTCCATTTCTTGTTCAACTAGAGTGGAGTTTTTGGTGGCTTATTTTGGTGTCATTTCTGTTGTCCAGGTTATTTCGGGGTTGTAATCTGGACATTGCTTTGTAAATCAAACCCTTATATCTTCGGTTTTTGTTCAGTTCTGTTGGTCGTAATATCTCATGTTAGTGTTGTGTAGGTTTGTTCTAAGGGTTGTAACCCTAATTTAGTTTGTTTATCTGGTTGTTCAAACTGTTTCATCGTCCAATGCAATATCCTATTTTCTTTTACTTTTCCCTTTCTATAGTTCTTTTTCTGTCAACTCTAGTGACATGGCATGCGCACGTAATTTTGGCCTAATCTTAAAAGTTAATCGTAAAGCCAATGGGAGGTGATCGGGACATTTAAAGGAAATAAGAACGGTTTGAGATAATTTGAAACCCGAGTCATGCGAAGCTGGGGCAAGTAAAAAGAAAACCGTTAAAGGCAAGTTGGCCATGTTGACATGGGGGTCGTTCATCATAATGAAAATGAGAGTGTTGCCCAACAGTGCTTTAAAAATATGACGAATGTCTAATTGTGTCGTTTGCACTTGGCATGTTTTGAAGATTGGAATGACGAAGACATTTTATTCTGCTATCTAAACACTTTATCCTTCGTTAACCCTTTGATCCTTATTTGTTTTCTTTCATACCCCTCCTTCGAAATAAGTAGCAAAGACTAGAAACACAAACATGGAAGATAAAGAAAAGAAAAAAAAAGAAGAAAAAGAAAAACAACAAAACAACAAAAAGACAAAAAAAACGGAGAAGAAGAAAAGGAAAAAAAAATATAATAAGTGAAAGGAAAAAAAGGAAAACTAGAACAACGAGGAATTGGGAACTACGTTTGACCTGATTCCTCAAAGAGGATACGTAGGTGCTTCACAACTCGGTCATAGTGTAATAAAAAATCAAGAATCCCCAAGCAAGAAACTGGGGCAAAAGTTGTGTTTATTATAAATAAATCTAGTTCCGAAGGTTGTAATTTTGAACCCAAATTGATGTGTTTTTGAGCCTTCAAGTACCCTTTCTTTCTAGCCCTATCCAAATCCACATTACGGTCCAAAGAAAGACCTTTTGACCAATCTTCAAAAGAGTCCAAGTCAGGCAAATGAGAGAGTTTCATCAAAACATAACACTCTGATCCTCAACAAAAGACTCCAATCTCCAACAGAAAAGAAATATGAGAGAGTCTTAGCGGTAACACCCCAATCCCCAGCTGAAAAGAAATAAAATGAGAGAGTCTTACCGGTGAAAACCTTCACAGGCACCATGAGGCGATTGTAAGCTGAGAGAAATCAAAATGAGAGAGATTTGATAGTGAAAACCTTCGGGCACTACAAGTCGAATAAGGGAGAGAATCAAATGAAAATCACCAGACAAAGATTGTGAAGGGCGAATTAACGATGGAGGATAGGCTACATGTGCATATCATGGCCATTAGAGTTGGTATTCGCGTTTGATAGGTTTTTATTTCATAGTTTTCCTTATTATAGAGTCATCTTTTCCTCTGTCTTTTATTTTTCCTTTTATCTTTCTCCTTTCATCGTAAAAATTCCCCAACAGACTCTGTTTGGTCAAAACAAGTGAGAAATGACTTCAAAATTTGCCATCAGCTTTCCAATTATGCAAAATGAGATCTGATTGGTACATCCAAGTGGTATACGTCAGAAGGGAACAAACGCATGACCAATGTCAAAAAGGATGTTTCCCAGCAAGAGGAGATTGACAAAGGGATTGGGTCGGTATCAAGGAGGATATCCCCAGCAAAAGCGAAGGTTATAAACCTCAAGGCGAAGGCCAGTGGACAAATGAAAGAACAATGCGGATAGCGATGAGCATATTTGGAAATGCACATGAGACTCAAGGGTCGGGAAAGGCCAGTTCCCAAGATATGCCACAAAAAAAGGAGGGATATCCCCAGCAGAAAAGGTATTTCCAGTGACAAGGATGAACGAAGAAAATGGTTCATCAGTAAAGCATGCAAGATCCTCAAGCAGGGTCATTGTCATAGGAATTCGGGTGGTCAAGATTCCAGTGGAAAACAACGGTGAAAGGCTTGTGAATAAAGAGTCGTCAAGGAGGGCGGGGAAGCAAGAAAGGGAAAAACTATCCCCAGCAGGAATATCATCCCAGCAAGTTTTGATAATGAAACGCAGAGCAGGGAAAGAGGAGGAGAACCATCCCCGGCAGGAGCATCACAACCAACCACCGTGTTTTAAACTAACAACTTTTCTTTGATTTGAAACAGGAAAAATAAAATGGCACTGATGGAAAGGCATGCCACATTGAAGAATATCAAACTGGGGCAGAAAATTTTCCTTTCATTTGGAAAATTTTCTGGAAGACAGGTATCCACTAGGGGAAGAAAAAAGAAGAAGATAACACCAGCTAAGGGAAGTGGTCTTTGAACCAGTATTATCCCCAGCAGTGCTGAAAGAAAGAAAACAACATGTTTCAATGAAAGGAGTTGTATCCCCAACGGACAAAACAAAAGGATGAAACTGGTGTTCAGAAAAGGCAAAAGGCCAGTGTCATCCCCAGCAACTTCCAGAAGAATGAAACACCTATTTTGAAGGAATAAAATTCCCCCATCAGCGCTATCCTCAACAACGTTATCCTTAGCTGATAACACTTTTATTCCCAGCAGGTAAGTAATTAATTCCCCAGCAGTGTTATCCCCAACGGTTGAGGGAAGCAGTTCTAGAAGAAAGATAATTCAAGGAAATGGTTGCAAAGAGGAACAATGGCAACACGAGTGCAGTTTTTAAGTTGTTGAAATCGGGAGCCCGCCCGTAGAACGGAGGCGTTACCTTTTTAAGTTGTTGAAGTAGGGAGCCCGCCCGTAGAACGGAGGCGTTACCCTTTTATTTTGTTGAAGTCAGGTACCCATTTCAGGAAGAAAGAAGATAACACAAAGTGTTAAGGGAGGGAGGAAATCATCCCCAGCAAGAAGGTCACAACCGACCATCATTTGCAAAAACTGACAAAATTTTCTTTGTATGTAACAGGAACAAAGCAATGAATTGTTTCTCCTAAGATGAAAAAAAATCTTAGTCTGATTAATTGTTTCTCCTAAGATGAAAGAATCTTAGTCTAATGAATGGTTTCTCCGAAGATGAAAACATCTTAGTCTGATGAATTGTTTCTCCTAAGATGAAAAAATCTTAGTCTGATGAATTATTTCTCCTAAGATGAAAAAATCTTAGTCTGATGAATTGTTTCTCCTAAGATAAAAAATCTTAGTCTGATGAATTGTTTCTCCTAAGATAAAAAATCTTAGTCTGATGAATTGTTTCTCCTAAGATGAAAACATCTTAGTCTGATGAATTTTTTTTCAAAGTTAATAAGAAGTCAGTCGGAAAGACTTAGAAAGATAACAATAAAGAAGTAAAGGCAACAGCCGGAAAGACCCATATAGATAACAAAAGGGAAGGCAAGAATTGAAAAATTGAAAGCAATAGTTGGAAAGTTACAGATAAAAATAACAAGAAGAAGGAAGCAAAAATTGGAAGGTTTCAAGTAAAACATCACATAAATTTAGACCTAGTCTGATGAATTATTTCCTAGAGTCAAAATCTTAGTCTGATGAATCTTTTTCCTAAGATATCAAAATCTCAGTCTGATGAATTTTTCTCCTGAGATCACATAAATTTAGACCTAGTCTGAGGAATTATCTCCTAGCGTCAAAATCTTAGTCTGATGAATCTTTCTCCTAAGATATCAAAATCTCAGTCTGATGAATTTTTCTCCTGAGATCACATAAATTTAGACCTAGTCTGAGGAATTATCTCCTAGCGTCAAAATCTTAGTCTGATGAATCTTTCTCCTAAGATATCAAAATCTCAGTCCGATGAATCTTTCTCCCGAGATCACATAAATTTAGACCTAGTCTGATGAATTATCTCATAGCGTCAAAATCTTAGTTTATCGATTTTTTTCACCTAAGATGGTAATCATTTCAGTCTTTACATTTCAAGAGTTGAAGTTGGGAGCCCTCCCATACAACAGAGGAATACATTTCAGTCTGTACATTTTAAAACAACAAAATGGACCTAGTCTGAGGAATTATCTCCTAGCGTCAAAATCTTAGTATGATGAATCTTTCTCCTAAGATATCAAAATCTCAATCTGATGAATCTTTCTCCTGAGATCACACAAAAATTGGACCTAGTCTGATGAATTATCTCCTAGAGTCAAAATCTTATTCTGTTAAAAACTTTCACCTAAGATGGTAATCATTTAGTCTTTAAATTTCAAATTTCGAAATCAGGCGCCCACCTGGATAACAAGGGAATACATTTCAGT
Source organism: Nicotiana glauca (assembly GCA_026770625.1). NCBI lineage: Eukaryota > Viridiplantae > Streptophyta > Magnoliopsida > Solanales > Solanaceae > Nicotiana > Nicotiana glauca. The sequence goes on from MU744989.1 coordinate 68,175, forward strand.
CTTTACATTTTAAGTAATCACAAAAATGGACCTAGTCTGATAAATTATCTCCTAGCGTCAAAATCCTAGTCTGATGAATCTTTCTCCTAAGATATCAAAATCGCAGTCTGATGAATCTTTCTCCTGAGATCACATAAATTTAGACCTAGTCTGATGAATTAGAATTATCTCCTAGCGTCAAAAATCTTAGTCTGATGAATTGTTTATCCTAAGATAAAAATCTTAGTCTGATGAATCTTTCTCCTAAGATATCAAAATCTCAATCTGATGAATCTTTCTCCTAAGATATCAAAATCTCAATCTGATGAATCTTTCTCCTGAGATCACATAAAAATGGACCTAGTCTGATGAATTATCTCCTAGAGTCAAAATCTTAGTCTATGAATCTTTCTCCTAAGATATCAAAATCTCAGTCTGTTGAAACTTTCATATGAGAAGAATACATTTCAGTCTTTAAATTTCAAGCTTTGAAGTCGGGAGCCCGCCCGCATAATAGAAGAATACATTTCATTCTTTACATTTTGGTCTTTTACATTTCAAGTCTTGAAGTCAGGAGCCCTCCCGAAGAGCGGAGGGTTGCCACAAAAATCCCCAGCATAAATCCAAATTCAGAAGCCAGAAGTAATCAGTTCAAGTTCGAGTCAACAAAAGTTAGTCACAATAAAGAAAAAACAAGAAAAAGAAAAAGAGAAAGGTAAAAAATTAATCTAAATGCAGAAGTGGAGAAAAGGTGTGGTCTGCTCAAGGCATGGCCGTGGTCACAAGAACTGCATACCTGGTCCTGATCCAGAAAGCCGAAAAGGATGAACTAGTACCTACAACTGGCAAGTATCAATGTTCAGATCAGAGTCCACATGAAGCACCATTCAAGACTCGAGATCAAGCTTCAGAAGACTCATAGATAGGAACCTTGTAACTAGTAGCTGATGTGCTTAGTTTGTCTTTTTCAAATTTTGATTTTGATGTAATGGCAGGACCACAGACCGGAACCTCGACAGAACGGAACCTCGATCGGCTCTTCACGAAGTATGCTCCATTATCTCACTCACCTCTGAACTACACGTGGCCTTATTCCTTTATAGCCAAGGATATGTAGGCAGCTCAGATACCAGGGCTCGGTCACTTTCTCTTCCTTTCCTTTAGTTTAATCCCTCCAAATAAGGGTCGGGTCAAAACCTGCCTAGTCGTTATTTGTCTGAAAACTCTTTGTGTTTACAATCAAAGAGGGGCAGCTGTAGACGTGTGATTTTTGACCCTCCCCAGGATTTTTTATATTTTTAGCGTAAAATATTTAGTTTAGGCCTAATATAGCTATCTCAGCTAATTTTGACTCTTTCACTTTATTTTCATTACAAAAACGAAAAAAATACAAAAAAAAAGATATATAAATTTTAGTTTATGTATTTCTCATAAACTTGAAAAATACAAAAAACAAATAGCACCTTATTTTTAATCTTTATATAATTTTAAAAATTACAAAAAATAGTTTTATTAATATTTTGTAGCCATTTTAATCTTTTAAAAAATACAAAATAGTACTTTATGTTTTTATCTTTATCTAAAAGCAAAAATTACAAAAAAGTAGTTTTATTAATGTTTTGTAGTTATTGTAATCTTGAAAAAATATAAAAATAGTTTGTTTTAATTGTGAGTCTTATTTTTATAGTTATTTTGCTTATGTAGGATTAATTAAATAACTTTGTGTTTTTATTCTCGGTTCCGGGAAAAGAATAATATTTGGGTTCAAACTACCCGTTTTAGGCCTAATTTTCGTACCTAGTCCATAATAATTCGAGCCCACTACACGTGGGGGACATGCACACAACACAAGACCCCTTGAACCCCTAACCACATGTGAGACCCATCACTCTTGGTCTCTCACAATTTTTGAACACAAATAGACACACGGATGAGATTTTAAAGGGGGGGGGGGGGACTCACGGATGGAAAAACACATAAGAGGGGAGACAGACACAATACATAGGGATGCTATATACATATGCACCATGCTTCATCTTCCTCATGGATAGAGAACCTAGCTAAATCCTAGCCTACTGCCGCCGCCGCCATCTCCCTCACCAGCCACGCCGCCAGCCTTCACCCTTTCCATGCTTCTTCTTCACCAGCGACAATACACAATTCGAATACACAATTGACATACGCAGACAATTCACTCACGGATAGATACATTCTCATACGCACACAACAGGAGATACACAAACTGTTTCTTCTTCTTCATGAACATGGAGTACCAAAACACCATGAACAACCATGGCTGCTGTCACGGGGGCATTTTCTGTCCGCCGAAAACACTGCCCCGCGCGGCAGTCAAGTCCCTACTTGACATCAGCCTTCGCCCTATTTTTAATTTCGGATTCGAGGTTTACACTTAGAAAAATTCAAGGCAACCAAAATAAAGAAGGAGACAAGCAGATTTACGGGAACCCTTTCCCAACCTTTTATAATATATACAATTACAAAGGAAATTTCCGAGTATGGCAAGGTGCTGCCACCCTTGGCAGACACCAACTCTCAAAATTGCCAACAAATGCACAAATCAGCCCCATAAACGCCCCCGTCTAAGGCCACTCGTGCTGCCCCTCGTTTGGCAAGGCAATGGCACATATTTTGCCATGCTCAAGCCATAAAATAGACAACCCTATGTCTACATTTTAGACTATTTCCCTCCCTAGGTACTCAGCCCGTTTTTAAGGCTGCTAGCCCCTATATTTATAATATAGGCAGCCCAAAAATAGTTCCTATGTTCAGTTGACATCCCCCAACTGATAGGACATGATCCCCATGATCTAAAAACGTGGGAACATGTCTAAAACATGCCCCAAAAACGTGCAAACACTCAGCACATTTTCAGCACTTTGGACAAAGGTGGTTGTAACCGCCCAACCGCATCATGTGCACAGCATGTGCGCATTTTCCTGGCCAGCTGCTGCCCCAATTTCGTGAATAGGCTTGGACCAACTCCAATGCCATAAATTTCCTTGCCATCGCCCACGAACTTGGCCCGTTGCTGCAACTTCAAAGCCATGACAAACCTGCCCGCGCGCAGCCTTTCCGTTGCACATTTGCTTGTTCTTGTCAAGTCGCCTCTACTTGATCAAGCTTGCCCTTTGCCAATGCCATGCTGATTTTAGCATCAAGTCACCAAGCCTTGATGCCCTTCCCTTTGCCGAGTCATTTGCCCACAATTAACTTAGGTGCCAATCCGCTCACCTAAGTCATGGCAACACCACATTGCCAATGCCACTGCCTTGGCACTAAGCTGTCCCATTTTAGCGCCGAGGTCTTTCCCGTTTTGCCTTGTCAAGCATCCGTTCAGCCCGCCTAGTTCCGTCAAGGTCTTGGCCTTTGCTTGCAAACAGCCCCTTTATATTTTTGATGTAGTCCGTCACACCAAAGCCCTCAATTAGAAGCGTAGTCCATCACACTTGCCCTTGCAACAGTTTGTTGCCATCGACAACACCCGCATTGTCTTGCATGTTGATTTTCCCCGCGCATAAGGCCAATGGCAAGGCCATCATGCCAAAATCCTCGCCAATGCCGCGCCACTTGCCGATCAGCTTTGTCAAGGGTCTAACAGCTGCCATCTCTGACCTTAGAAAAAAACCCAGAAAAACCAAAAGCCCTGAAGCTCTTCTTATTCGTCCCTCTCCAGCTCAGCGGCGACACCACTGTCACGCCAACGGCCCCAGCCTCGTCCCCGTCGCTGACCTCGTAGTAGCGTCGACCAGCCCAGCTCACAACCAAACAACCTCGTCGCCCACTAGCGGCTGAGCAGCCTGTCTCTAGCCACCCTTCCTCCTCTATAACCACCAGCTTCACCAAGCTCCAAACGACCATCTATGGTCTCCGTCGTCCAGCCAGCCCCATCGACCAGCCGCCAACGACAAACCAGTCGCTCCAACTCCGACCACGACCTCCCTCACGTCCCACGACCACCTCCTTCAACCACTCTATAACTCGCTGTCGTCAACCACCAACGAAACAGCCTCCACTCCATAACCATCACAGCCCATCGTCCTTCTCCACAACGATAGCAAACATACCTCTCTATCTCTCTCATACGCCAGTCCACCACCGTCTCCTCGTCGTTAACGAACTAGTCACCTTCGTTAACCACGAACAGCCCAGCGACTGCCCCACCACGACCAACCTAAAATAGTGGCAGCGTACGAGAAGTTCTGTTCGGGGGGTGAGGTCCGTTCGAGTTCGTAGTTCACGAGTCCGTTTCAGAATTTGGAATCTTTATTTGGTCTCTGCTTGGCAATCCATGTACGTTCTTTTTTTTGAAGCTTTAAGAGAAACCTGAATTTGTATAAGGATCTGCTATGTTTGAATTGCTGCCTTTATTTGGAACATGAAAAAAAAATGAACTGGTTTTGAGCTGTATATATAAAATACGTAGACTTCGGGATGGGCCGTTTAGTGAATTGCACGGCCCTCCACAAAATAATAACGCGTTAGACTCTTTAGGCGCGTATTTTAATAACATTACCTCCCTAAACTCGGGTGCACATTTATGTGACTCAAATCTAAATCTCAACGAAGTCGAAATGTGTCGATAACCACGGGTACATGGATGTGACGTGGTTCGAGATACGTTTTCACAACGTTGCAATTCTTTGTTAAAATAATAATAATAATATTAAAAGAAGTTAAAGGTTAAAATTTGCACATAAGTTAAAGCATATTATAAATCAGATAAATAAGCCAAACATGACAGTTGAGCGATTGTGCTAGAACCACAGAACTCGAGAATGCCTAACACCTTCTCCCGGGTTAACAGAATTCCTTATCCGGATTTCTGGTGCGCAGACTGTAATATAAAGTCAATCTTTTCCTCGATTCGGGATTCAACCGGTGACTTGGGAGACCATTAATCTCCCAAGTGGCGACTGTGAATCTTAATAATAAATCCCGTTTCGATTGTCCTTTACTTGGAAAAGCTCCCTTTATCACACCCTTCGCGGGGTGAGGTAGCGTAAAAATGAGGTGTGACATTATGAAACCTGGCGGTGTTCATGGCTGAAACGAACACAACAATGAGAACCAAAAGACAGTTAAGGGTTGGTTGTGTGACATATGGTTGTCTAGGTATACACTAAAGTTTGACGGTTCAAAGATATCAAATCTACCGATTGACCGAGTATATCCGACATATGTTCACTACGGAAAGTTCAAAGGGAAACCTACTTATCCTGATGCAATTAATCCTTACTTGCAAATCACACAACTTTTATCTATGATCTTTCTTGATACAGCCATTCCCATTCATGTGGTGGATTGTTGGACTTTTAAGCCATTGGACTTTAACGTATAAAAGTGTGAATTGGAAATGGAGGAAAATAAAATGGAGGGAAAAATAAAAATTTGAAGAAGTGAGCTTTTGTCTTGCACTTTGTCCCTCATTGGTGAGGGACAACTAAATTTATATGTATATATATAAAATCACTTATTAAAGCTCTTAAAAGGAGTAGAAGAGAATGAACCCTCGCGCCGTCGTCGTCGCTCGCTCGGCTCGGCTCGGCTTCGGCTTTGGATTTGTCAAATTATCGATTGATAACATTATTTTTTGGACAAAATTTATTTAATTAATTATTTAATAATTAATTAAATGCCATATCACTGCTGAAGATTCAAAAATATAGTTTGGCCGCGGTCCCAGCGTAACCGTGGTAGGACTGCGCGGGCCACTTTGGCCGCGGTCCTAGCGTAACCGCAGTAGGACCCCGGCAGGCGGCAAAATTTCTGAACAGGCACCTTTTCCAGAACAGACATCACACCTCTTCCAATAATTGCCTATAAATTTAGAGGCATGGCTTTGTATTAACACATCAAAAACACTACAGAACTTCCTTCTTTCTGAAAAATACTACATTCTAATTCACAGTCTCTCTCTCTCAAATTCGTATGTGTGATTTTGTTCCGTTCGTTAAGTTTGTTGGTATCCTGCAGTTTGTATTGCCACTGTTGCAGGAAGGTTTATTCCGTTTTATTCTGGGAGGATTTAATCCATTACCTTGACAACATGTGAGGGAGTTAAAATTCCTTAAGGACGCACAAGCAAATTGTGGACTCGGAATATTTCTTAATCTTTACTGCTTTTCGATTTTCTTTTATTCTTCTAACAGCTTTTTTGATTTTTTATTTTAACACAGTAGCGTTTACATATAACACTATTCTTGGTCATAATAGCAAAACCAATAATGAATAAGAAGTATGGATATTTTGTTGGCTTTGAATGGACCTTTCTCAATACAGCTCCCACATTGATCATCAACATGACGAAATTAAAATACAAAATATCTAATACTGACCATATATTGGCACTATAATTTGATGTAAAGAACAAACAGAAGTTTTATGGTGGTCAAATCAAAGGGTGTATGATTGTGGTTAACAACCTTGGGAGCATGCCATTGAATGATTAATTAGGTAAGCCATAGAATATAGCAAGTACAGAGTTCTCAGTTAGCTAGGTCAATTAGTTATTAAGCAAGAATTGGCTTTTGAATTTTAATCCAATGAGCAATATTTTGGTCTCTAAATAGGTAGAAATTCCATCTTTTTCTTCCACTTGTTAGATCTCCTACACTAAACATTGTTATTTTATTACATCCTGCTTGTATTTTTCAAACTCTTCAAGAAAAATCAAAGTTTGAAATGCTTCTTCTCCAAAACAAAGCAGTAGACATATTGCCACTTTAATTTAAGTATGCTTGGTATCTTTTGGTGGTTTTCACCAGTTGGTTCAATCCGATCAATGAAAATTCCAGTTCCTTTTGTCAAAAACAAGACCTAGGTTAGCCATTGTTGAGCTCTTCATGAGCATCGTGTTTCAGAGAAGAAGGAAGAAGAGAAAGAGAGAAGATAGAGAGAAACTAAGCTCATTTCTTCAACTAAAAAAATGAAGTGCACTATACATACATATATAACCACTGACCTTACTAACTAACTCTAATTTTACTTAAACACCTTCTAGAACAGTATTACATAAACAACCTTAAGTACAATTGTATTAAGCTACTAATTTCTTCACTCCCCCTCAAGTTGAGAATGAAAAATATTTTTCATTCCCAACTTGGACACTGGAACTGCATGTTGTTGGTGTCTCAAGGCCTTTGTCAAGATGTCAGCTGGTGCTCATTACTTCCTATGTGCCCAGTCTCGATCAATCCTTTTTTAATCTTCTCCTTTATGAAGCGACAATCAATTTCTATGTGTTTAGTTCTTTCGTGGTAGATGGGATTCACAGCAATCTGTAAGGCAACTTTGTTGTTGCAAAACAACTCCATAGGCTCTTTAATATCTACTGTTAGTTTCTTTAATATGACACTTAACCATGTCAACTCTACCATTGTATGTGCCATACTTTTGTACTCAGCTTCAGCTGAGCTCATCGAGATGATGGTCTGCTTTTTTGCTTTCCATGAAATGAGAGAGCTCCCCAGTTTGATACAGAATCCTGTGATTGACTTCCTGGACATGGGACATGATCCCCAATCTGAATCACAGAAACCCCTGAATTCTTTTTGCACTATTGCTGGACATGAGAAGTCCAAGTCCACGTTGATCTTTGATATATCTCACAACATGTAATGCAGCCTCATAATGAGACTTCTTTGGAGCATGCATAAAATGGCTTAGACTTTGCACAACATATGCAATGTTAGGTCTTGTGATTTTCAAATACAAAAGCTTTCCAACTAATATTTGAAAAAGTCTTCTTAATTATGAGTGTTCTCTTTCACAATCTCATCAAATTCTATGCTTGTAAGTTTTAAATTTTGTTGCACTAGAGTCTTCTGGGCTTTGATCCCGAGAATCTTGCTTCTGAAATCATCTCCAAAGCATATTTCCTTTGGGACATAAAGATACCTTCTAATGATTTAGCAATTTGAATTCCCAGAAAATATCTTAATTCTCCAAGGTCTTTCAGCTTGAAGTTCTGATGCAAATATGCTTTTGATGCATCAATCTCCTCTTGATCATTACCTGTAATAAGTAAGTCATTTACATAGAAAAATTTGAGAACAAATTTTTCATTAGTTATTTTAGTAAATACGGAGTAATCATGTCTGCTTTGATGAAAACCATATTTGAGAAGAGCTTGTGTTAGCTTCAAATTCCATTATCTAGAAGCTTGTTTCAAGCCATAAAGGGATTTGAGTAGTCTGCATACCCTATTGTAACGACCCAACCGGTCGTTTTGAGCTCTAGCGCGCCGTTCAGCAGTTGGAAGTCATGAATAGCTTCATTTCAGGTATATTGACTTGTGCGTATGGTCAGAGTTGAATTTCGGGAAATTCGGAGTCAAATTGGAAAGAAAATTTTCATTTCGGTAGCCTTAAGTTGAAGAAAATGGCTAAGATTGAAATTTTGAGTAAACGACCTCAGAATCGAGATCTGAAAGTTCCAGGAGGTTCGTATGATGATTTTGGACTTGGGCGTATGTCCGGATTTGGTTTTGGATAACCCATGAGCATTTCGGCGTATA
>MU744990.1:6922-22244 GCA_026770625.1 Nicotiana glauca
TTGAAGAACAATCATTGAGCAAATTGCCATTATCAAAACTGAACCAACTTCGACTAATCTAACAACTAATTACTTGAAATAATCAGGTTAGCTTTTAACGATTAACAGAACATGACACAATCAAACTAGGATTAAACTATACCAAAGAGCAAACAAAAATCAAATCACTGTTAATATAGAACCAAACCACAACTAATCAAAATTTTATGAACTTATTCATTATTCTAATTAGACGAAGAATCAGAGAAGATAAAAAAAAGACGAGGACTCACGACTTCATTGGTCACTCGACTGTCCAACCTCGACACTCAACTGATCCTTTATAACACTGAAAACCTTGAGAAGAAGATGAGGAGAACCCCATGGCACCAATTTATGCAAATTTGATGAAATCGAGACTCGCCGGAAAATCTTCAAATCTAAATTCGAGCCGTTTCGGCTATATTCGAGACCCAGGGTCCTAGGGGGTGTGTAGAGGAGGCCAGGGCAGTTTTGTGGTGTTAATTTAGGGTTGTTTAGCATAATTTGTCCTTTGGCCGGAAAAATTAGATCGGATATTCGACGAGATTGGCTACGATTCGAAGGAAGCCAGTTTGATATTTGGAATAAGGAAGAGAAAGAGAATCTGGGATGTGATTTTAGGACGGATTGGCCATGGCGACGTTCGTCGCCGGCGGTGGTTCCGGCAGAGATGCAAAGATGGAAGCGACGAGGGATAGGGTACGAGGAAAGGAATGTTTGGTCTTTAGGGTTTTCAATTATTTTCAGACTGATATATTTAAAATCAAATATTAATTTGTGGTCGTTGGATCAATCAAGATGAAAGGCTGTGATTTAACGACGTCGTTTTGTGTTTTAACGAATTGGACCGGGTGGAAAGATTTGGATCATGGGTCTTTGGGTTGGAATTGATTTTGCCTTGGGCCAGGCAATTTTGGCCCAAATTGGCACCTTATGAAGACCAAAATCCTTTTTTTTTAATTATTTATTCTTTTATCTCTTTTGTTTTGTTTTTTTTTTCATTTTATATTTTTTGTATTTTTTTTGATTTTATGAAAATGTAAAAATTGAAACAAAAATCTAATTAAACTATTTAAATCCTAAAATTATTTAAAAATTATATTTAAAGATGAATGCAATAATAATCAATTAAACGTGCCTCGAAACTATTTTTGTGATTTTTTTTTAAAAAAAAATTTGTTCTAAAACAAATTAATACCTAATTAATTCCCTAAATGCAAGTGCATATTTTTGTATTTTATATAAATTATCATGCACAAATAAAATGCAACAATTATCAAAAAATGACACCAAAATGCACAAAAATATTAAAAATAAAGAAAAATCATTTTTTTTGAATTTTTGGGAATAATTTGCTTAGGGCAAAAATCACGTGCTCGCAAAGTTTACCATGTTTAACTACAAATTTTATTTTGTCACTATTGTAATAACACATTTTTTGTGACGAATTTTTTTCGTGTCTAAAGTTTTACCAATTTTAAGATAAATTATGATTTATCACAAATTGGATACATCATTAGTGGCAAAATAATTTGTCACCAATTGTATAAAATTCGTGGATAATGCTATTAAATAATGGCGCCAAGTTATTTTTTGGTGGGAAACTTTAGTGGACAAAACTTTTTCTACGAAATTTTATGTTTTATCACTAAAAGTTTGTGGATTATGTATCTAAACACGAAACATAATTTTTGTCATGAAAAGTGAATAATTAGTGACGAATTTTGTGTCGTGGCTAAAAGTTTTGTAGCTAAATATCACATTTGTCGTAGTGTGGATGATATAGCAAACAAGGTGATGAAATATCAAAAACAAATATAGAAGATAGAAAAAACCTACGCAAACTTGTTTTTCCCAATGGGTATGGTTGTAATTCATTGAAAATATATAGATTAGTCAATATACAAAATATAACGACCCGACTGGCCGTTTTTCTTTCTAGGACCTCATTCCTCTAAATAAGACTTCTCTTACTTGCTTTAACTGATTTATGACTTGCGAGGATGGTTGGTTCGGGATTTAGAAGAGTTTGGGTTGAAATTGAAACACTTGGTTCCTTAAGGTTGGCTTAAAAGGCCAAGTTTGACTTTGGTCAACATTTTTAGTAAATGGACCCGGACTTGTATTTTGACAGTCTTGGAGGGTCCGTAGTAAAATATGGGACTTGGACGTATGCCCGGAATCGAATTCCGAGGTTCCTAGCCCGGTAATGAATTTTTGTTAAAAATTGTTAAACTAAATATCTAAGGATTTAAAGAAATTAAATAATGTTTGATCATATTGTTATCGTGCTCGTATGTTGATTCTGGAGCCCGGTAAAGGTCCAATATAATATTTAAGCCATGTCTATAAAATTTGGTGAGAAACAAGACCGATTTGACATGATTCAGACGTCCGATTGAAAAATAGGAATTTCAAATGTTCTTAAGGATTTCATGCATTTTGGTGCTAAATCCGTAATTTCAAATGTTACTTTGGCGATTTGATCGCACGAGCAAGTTGGTATGATATTGTTAGACTTGTAGGGGGTATTTGGTATGGAGTCCCGAGGGCTCGGGTGAGTTTCAGACGCGAGGGAGGAGTTGAAAACACACAAGATTTCTGGTGTTCTTGGCTGCCACATCAGATCTAGCAAATGCGATAGATTTGTTCGCAAATGTGAAGGATCCCGATCCAGGCAGAGTTTGCATTTGCGATAACTCTGCCGTATTTGTGATTCCAATCAGAAGTCGCATTTGCGATCCCATCAGAAGTTGCATTTGCAACTTTTGGGTCGCATTTGCGACCATATCAGCAGAGGCCCAGGCTTCGCAATTGTGAGTATTTTGTCTCATTTGTGAGTCTTTTGTCGTTTTTTGCAAACGTGGTGTCGCAAATGCGACATCAGAGGGTTGTGTCCAGCTTTTAAAAACGGGACATAGGCCATTTATTTCATTTCACTTCTACACTCGGGCGATTTGGGAGCTTTCAAAGAGGGTATTTCAACCTAGCATTGTGACTTAAGTTATTTCTACTTAATGGGAGTTTAATACATGGTTTTTAGGTAGATTAACATGCAACAATTAGTGAAAATCATGGGATTAGATTAAAAAACTAGGGTTTTGATAAAAATAAGATTTTACCATGAAATTTGTTATGGAATGAAGTAAAAATCATATATTCTTGATCCTTAGGTTATGAGTAACAACTTCCCTCAAATTTCCGGAATCCGGGCATGTGGCCCCGGGGATGGATTTTATGAAACTTGTATTTAGGGTTGGAAAATTACTTTAATAGTTAGAATATGAACTCTTGAGCTTGTATTGACTAGTTCTTACCCCATTTAATTAGTTTTGGGATCGTTTAGCTCCAAATTGAGGGTTTGAGCATGTTCTTGATAATTAGAAGTAAGGTTTGGAGTGAGGTGAGTCTCCTTTCTAACCTCGTAAGAGGAAAATAAACCCTTAGGTGAATCTAATAAATGTATGTGATTGTCTGTGGGGGCTACGTACGTACGTGGTGACGAGAGTCCTTGCGTAGCTACTATTATATTGATTGTCTGGGTAGTTTAAGACTCATACCATGCCATACTTCCAAATGCTTATGTTCCTACTTGCTAATGAGATCACTTAGAATATGTTAGAGATTGAAAATAAATATAAACTAATGTATGCACTTACTTGAGAACTTGTACGAATTTAATTGACTATAAATGCGCCTTTATGTGCCTTCTTGGTAAAAATTGCTATTTGTGGATCGGGTCGATCGCCTCGGTAGAAATAGATGCATCTATGATTTGCATCATTCGACCCTCTGGCAGTGTATAGTTATTATTATATTGGACTAGTCCGTACGACCTCGGCATGATGTGCGCATGATATTTATATAAAAATAAATTCGTGATTTACTCTGTTTAAATGCTTTGAAGTGAAGATTCTTATATAACACGACTAAAATTGATATATCGTTTTTCACCTAAATTCTAAGATTGTTGTTATACTAATGCTAAACATGCTTAGTATAAGCCTTATATATCATGATGGATATTGATCTTAGTAAGTGTCAAGTCGACCCCTTGTCACTACTTCTTCGAGGTTAGAATGGATACTTGTTGGGTATATGTTGTATATGTACTCATTCTTCGCTTATGCACTTAACTATATAGGATCTGAGGCAAGTGGATCTAGTTACCCCTCCAGTGCACGTTCCTGATTCTTGATCGAGATCTCACGGTGAGTTGCCCCCTTCTGATCCATTCAGCAGCCTACCAGAGATCTCTTCCTTTGTTATTATTATGTACTGTGCATTCTGTTTCAGGCAGTAGGATAATGAAATTTTGTACATTCTACTAGTTTCCCTAGTACTTGTGACACTAGTTCCTGGCACACACTGTAAAATATCATTTTGGGATGTATTTATGTCATTACAAACTTATTGATTATCGACTGTTAAAAGCATAACTGTTAAGAAAAATATTTGGGTGTGTTGATAAAATAATAAGGACTCACTATTTGATTAGACTTGGCTTGCCTGACTACGGTGTTGGGTTCCATCACGACCTATAATGGAATTTGGGTCGTGATAACATGGTATAAGAGCACTAGTTTTACGTAGGTCTTACAAGTCATGGTGAAACCTAATAGAGTCTTGGGGATCAGTACGGAGACGTATGTATTTATCTTCGAAAGGCTATAGGGTGTTAAGAAACTACTCTTTATTCATCTCTTACCGTCTAGTGGATGGTATACTAAATTCCTTCTTCTATTCTCTCACAGATATCTAGGACGCGCACAGCGGATGTTCCAGACCGGGAGGATCTACTCCCCCCATTGCTAGAGGCTGAGGTAGAGGTCGGGGGAGGGAACGGGCTTGAGGTAGGGAACTAGGGCATCCCAGAGCTGCCTTAGTATTACCACCGGCAGATCCTACGAGGGATTCCATCGTTGAGGAGCAGGTCGAGGTGCCCACAGCTGAGCCTACCCATGCTGAATTTATGACGGGCATCGGGCTTCTAGGAGGTCATGGGCCGTATGTTGCAGTTCATGGATACCATAACTCAGCCATGTTTATTTCCAGTAGATCCAACTACATCCCAAGCGGTAGGGGGAGCACAGACCCCTACTATTCAGGCTCCTGGCCATGCAGCTGCAGTGTATCAGACTCCGGGTGCACTACCCCTAGATGGGGATCAGCCAGTTGTTACAGAGGTACCCGAGCCCAGACCAGCTGTGGATGGCAATTCCCAGAAGTTATTGGATAGATAGACTAAGATACACCCTCTTATCTTCGGGATAGCGTCATGAGGATGCCTAGTATTTCATTAATAGGTGCAGGGACATACTGCACAACATGAGGATATTGGAGTCTTATGGGGTTGACTTTACTACTTTCTAGTTGGGGGGGCAAGGCCCGTAGATGGTGGCAGTCTTATGTTCTTGGTAGGACAGCAGGTTTTCCTACCATCACTTGGGGTTAGTTCATACAGTTATTCCTGGACAAGTATATTCTACCCCTAAGAGGGAAGAGCTAACGGTATCAGGTTGAGCAGCTTGAGCAGGTTCAGATGTCAGTGACCGACTATGAGGTGAGGTATTCTAAGTTATCCCGCCATGCATTAATAATACTTCTTACTGACACAGAGAGGGTACGGAGGTTCGTTGTAGGGTTGCATTCTGGCATTAGGGCCAACATGGCCCGAGAGGTGGAGATAAGGAGTCCTTATCAGCTAGTGCTGGAGATTGTTCAGAGGATTGAGGGCTATCATCTGATAGGTAGGGAGCAAATGCAGCAGGACAAGAGGGCTAGATTCTCCAGAGAGTTCGGAGGTGCCCTGGCTAGGGGCAGAGGTTAGTGTGGGAGGGGTCAGCCTCGCAGGCCCCTATATTCAGCACCACAACCTCCTCGAGGTGCTCCAGCATGCCCTTATTTAAGCGCCATACTAGAGAGTTCTTACTGCCCGCCAACTATTCAGGGTTCCTCCAGTGGATATTTAGGTCCCCGGGGTTCTTCTGGTCCCTATTTCAACGATATGTCAGAGAGTTCATACTGTCCAATAGCTATTCAGGCTTCTTCCAGTGGGTTTATAGGCTATCAGATTCAGACATCAGGGCAGTAAGTTCATGCAAAGTGGGGTTATTTTGAGTGCGAAGACCTTGGTCATATGAAGAGATACTTCCCAGGCTTCGGGGCAAGGCAGTACAACAGAGTCAACAACCCATGATTACAGCACTGGTTGCCCAGCCGCCTAGAGGCGAGGGACAGACTGGTAGGGGCCATCCTAAAGGTGGAGTCCAGACAGGGAGAGGTCATCCAGCTATTGCTCAATCAGGTGGAGGCCAGCCAACCAACGCTCTAGCTAGATTCTATCCCTTTCCGGCTAGACCAGATGTATTGGCCTCAAATGTCATTATTATAGGTATTATTTTCGTCTGTGTAACTATTCGTATGTGTCATCTCTATTTGCTCATTTTCTGAATATTCCTCGTGAGTCCTTGGATACTCTTGTTCATGTGTCCACTCCTTTGGGCGATTCTATTGTTGTAGATCGGATCTACTAGTCTTGTGTGGTCATATTTTATGGTTTCGAGACTAGAGAAGATCTCCTGTTGCTTGATATGACCGACATTGAGGTCATCCTGGGCATGGATTTGTAATCCCCATACCACGCCATACTAGATTGCCATGCCAAGACTATTATTTTAGCAATGCTAGAGTTGCCAAGGTTGGAGTGGAATGGTTCTTCAGCTAGTGCATCTAGTCGGGTGATCTATTTTCTGAAGGCTCGACATATGATCGAGAAGAGTTGTTTAGCTTATCTAGACTATGTTCGTGACACCACCACAGAGTCTCCGACGATTGATTCAGTACCAGTAATCCGGGAGTTTGCCAATGTATTTCCTTCTAACCTTTTTGGCATGCTACCAGATAGTGATATTGATTTCTGTATTGATTTGGCTCCAGGTACCCAGCGATATCTATTCCACCATACCATATGGCTCCGAAAGATTTAAAGAAGTTGAAGGAGCAGCTTGAGGAGTTTCTAGCAAAGGGGTTTGTTAGACCAAGTGTGTCACCTTGAGGTGCACCAGTGCTATTTGTAAAGAAGAAGGATGGGACCATGCGGATGTGCATTGATTACCGCCAGTTGAACAAGGCTACTATCAAGAACAAGTACCCGTTGTTGTGCATTGATTATTTGTTTGACAAGTTGCAGGGTGCTAGGGTGTTATCTAAGATCTACTTGAGATCAGGGTACCATTAGTTGAAGATTCGAGACTCAGATGTTCCGAAGACTGCTTTCCATACTAAATATGGTCATTATGACTTTCTAGTGATGTCCTTTAGCTTGACTAATGCCCCAGCGGTATTTATGTACTTGATGAACAGGGTGTTCAGGCTTTATATTAATTCTTTGTTATCATCTTCATTGACGACATCTTGATATACTCACGTAGCCTGGGGGAGCACGAGCAGCATTTGAGAGTAGTGCTTTAGACCATGCGAGAGCAGAAGCTATATGCTAAGTTCTCTAAGTGTGAGTTTTGGCTAGAGTCAGTGGCATTCTTGGGGCATATTATGTCAGGAGAGGGTATTAAGGTGGATCTCAAGAAGATTGAGGTAGTTCAGAGATGGCATCGTCCTACTTCAGTGACCGAGATCAGGAGTTTCCTGGGGTTAGCAGGTTATTACCATTGATTCGTGTAGGGCTTTTCATCTATTGCATCACCTCTGACTAGATTGACCCATAATGGTGCTCCTTTCCCTTGGTTCGATGATTGTGAGACGAGCTTTTCGAAGCTTAAGACGACTTTGACTACAACACCAGTTCTAGTGTTTCCTTCTAGTTCGGGGATGTATAATATATATTGTGATGCTTCACGCGTTGGCTTGGAATGTGTATTGATGCAGGAGGGACAAGTTATTGCATATGTTTCTCGTCAGCTGAAGATTCATGAGAAGAATTACCTTGTGCACGACTATGAGTTAGTAGTGATTGTTCATGCTCTTAAGATATGGAGGCATTATCTGTATGGGGTGTCATGTGAGGTCTATACTGATCATCGCAGTTTGTAGCATTTGTTCAAATAGAGGGATCTTAATTTGAGGCATCGTAGGTGGCTTGAGTTACTAAAGGATTATGACATCACCATTCTTTATCACCCGGGCAAGGTAAATATGGTCGCAAATGCCTTGAGTCGGAAAGCAGAGAGCATGGGTAGATTGGCATTCATTTCAGTGGAGGAGAGGCCACTAGCTTTGGACATTCAGTCCTTGGCTAACAGATTTGTGAGGTTGGACATTTTAGAGCCAAATCGAGTCCTTGCGTGTGTTGTTGCTCAGTCTTCAATATTGGGAAAAATCAAGGCCCGGCAGTTCTATGATCCACATTTGGCAGTTCTCAGAGAGATGGTGCTACAGGGTAGTTCCAAGGAGGTTTCTATGGTTGAGGATGGTGTTCTACGACTCCAGGGTCGCCTATGTATTCCTAATGTCGATGGCTTGAGAGAGAGGATTCTGAAGAAGGCACACAGTTCATGGTATTCTATTCATCTAGGTGCTACGAAGATGTATCGTGACTTGATGCAGCATTATTGGTGGCGACGGATGAAGAAGGACATAGTTGAGTATGTGGCTTGGTGTTTGAATTACCAGAAGGTTAATTATGAGCACTAGAGGCCAGGTGGCCTACTACATTAGATGCCTATACCAAAGTAAAAAAGGGAGCACATTACTATGGACTTTTGTAGTTGGGTTGCCGTGGATATTGTGGAAGTTTGATGCAGTTTGGGTCATTGTTGACAGGTTGACCAAGTCGGCACACTTTATTCTGGTAATGACTACTTATACTTTAGAGAGGTTGGCACAGATCTACATTCAGGAGATAGTTCGGTTGCATGATGTGCCCGTTTTTATCATATCAGATAGAGGCCCTCAGTTCACTTCGCATTTCTGGAGAGCTGTTCAGAGTGAGTTGGGGACCTGTGTGGAGCTTAGCATAGCATTCCATCCTCAGATCGATGGACAGTCGGAGCGAACAATTCAGATTTTGGAGGACATGCTTAGAGCATGTGTGATTGACTTTGGAGGATAGAGGGATCAGTTCTTGCCTTTGGCCGAGTTTTCTTACAACAACAGCTATTAGTCCAGCATCAAGATGGCTCAATTTTAGGCTTTATATGGCCTGCTATGTCATTCTCCTATCGGGTGGTTTGAGCCAGGTGACGCTAAGTTGTATGGCATAGATTTGGTTAAAGATTCCTTAGAAAAGGTGAAGTTGATTCAGAAAAGGCTCCGCACAACTCAGTCCATGCAGAAGATTTACGTAGATCAAAAGGCGCGCGATGTATCATTTATGGTTGGCGAGAAGGTTCTCTTGAAAGTCTCACCGATGAAGGGTATCATGAGATTCGGTAAAAGGGGCAAGTTGATCCCAAGATTTAATGGCCTATTTGAGGTGTTGAGGCGAGTTGGAGAGGTTTCTTATGAGCTTGATTTACCTCCCAGCTTATCGGGAGTTCATCCAGTTTTTGACGTGTCTATGCTTCAGAAGTATCACACCGACTTGTCTCATGTGTTAGACTTCAGTACTATTCAGCTGGATGAGAGTTTGGGTTATGAGGAGGAGCTAATTGCCATTATTGATAGACAGGATCGCCAGTTGAGATCCAAGAGGATTTCTGTGATAAAGGTCCAGTGGAGGGGCCAACCCGTCGAGGAAGCGACTTGGGAGATCGAGGAGGACATGCAGAGCAGATATCCACGCTTATTCGGTACTTCAGGTATGAATCTAAATCCTTTCGAGGATGAACATTTGTTTAAAAGGTGGAGAATGTAAAGACCCGACTGGTCGTTTTGCTTCCTAGGACCTTGTTCCGCTAAATAAGACTTCTCGTACTTGCTTTAACTGACTTATGACTTGCGAGGATAGTTGGTTCGGTATTTGGAAGAGTTTGGGTTGAAATCGAAACATTTGGTTCCTTAAGGTTGGCTTAAAAGGCCAAGTTTGACTTTGGTCAATATTTTTAGTAAATGGATCCGAACTTGTGTTTTGACGGTCCCGGAAGGTCCGTAGTAAAATATGGAACTTGGACATATACCTGGAATCGAATTCCAAGATCCCTAGCCCGAGTAATGAATTTTTGTTAAAAATTGTTAAATTGAAAATCTAAGGATTTAAAGAAATTGAATAATATTTGATCATGTTGGTATCGTGCCTGCGTGTTGGTTTCGGAGTTCGGTACAAGTCCAATATAACATTTAAATCGTGTCTGTGAAATTTGGTAAGAAACAGGACTGATTTGACGTGATTCGGACGTCCGATTAAAAAAATAGGAATTTTAATTGTTCTTAAGGAGTTCATGTGTTTTGATGCTAAATTCGTAGTTTTAGATGTTATTTTGGCCATTTGATCGCATAAGCAAGTTGGTATGATGTTTGATAAGTAGAGATTTTAACGTGTTTTATGCCCCTATTTGCCTATGCTTTGAATATAAATTGTTACAAAATAGTCCCAAAAGGCTCATAAGTTGTGCTTGATTTTAGGTTTGATCGATAAAGTGACGAAATGTCAAAGATCGGCTCAAAAAGGAGTGAAACCTGCTCAAGTATCAAACACCAAGCAATCTGAGGGCAAGTAGGCCTAGTGCAGACCGCGCAAAGTCGAATGCGGCCGCACTAGGTGGTTCAGAAAGATGGCTAAAACAAGCTTCAGGCAACGCGGCCGCGGTACACATTTTGTGGTCCGTGGACAAGAGATTCAGAGAGATGGAATTATGCCAAGTCCAAGCCATGCTGTCCGCGGTCATGATTGTGCGGACCGCGCCAGCTGCCTCCGCAGCCGCGGTCCATTCTACGCGGTCCGCGGAGCCTAAGTTCAGAGAATCCAAAATTAAATTCAAAGAACCTAGTGTGGACGCGGTCCATTTTATGCGGCCCTCACTGACCTCGCGGGGGTATTTTGTCCAGTTTTCCCAGCCTAGTATAAATAAAACATTTTACCATTTTTAGGTTATGTATTATCTCCAGTACTAAGTTGCGCTCGTAAAAACTCGATTTGTAGCCATTTTTGGCACCTTAGCTTCAAATTAACGATAGATTCTTGTGTTTTTATTTAGCATTTAATTAATATATTTTGTTCTTCATCTATTTCTCTATTTTCTTTGTCAAGCATAAGTAGCTAAACTCATTAGCTAGGGTTGTGTCTCAACCCTAGTGTGGGTAATTGATGGGTGTTGCCATCTAGGGTTAGATTAACTATGGGTGTTTGCTATTTGGGTTTATTTTATATTTTAATCTAAGAATTGGTGATTTCAAACACTGACTTGAGTTTTGTGGACTTGACTCTTCTTGAGAAAGAGAGTCTATGTCTCCAAAATTGACCCAACAAGGAATTGGGATGGACTCATGAGAAATGATAGCCCTAATTAACGGGTTAAACCTCAAGAGAGTAATCGCTCTACTTGAACCCTAGTTGCTTGATCTAATTTGCCTACCCATTTAGTCTCGAGAGAGTCAATTGGGCAAAATCACTCTCTCTAACAAGAGGTCTGAGAGTGGGTAAAATTTTGCAATGGTTTTAGCATAAGCCCCAATTATGTCAATCGAACCTTAGTAACATCTACCTGTCAATTAGCTACATAGGTGATGTCATGACCTTAGTGCCCTTCTTCCTATTAGATACAACTTAGCAATCTTCTCGTAGCATAATTTAGTTTCAATCAATAGTTAAATAATAGTACTTATAATTAAAAACCCAAAACATGTTGGAAGTGATATTTTGAGTAATTACACATCTCTAGGCTAGATAGATATTTCAACTCCACTACTAGCTCCCTGAGGAATTTGATCCTGACCCTCATATCGGGTAAAATCTATTGGTACCCGCTCTTCCTACCTTGGTGTAGCATTGAGTTGGCAGCCATCAATGTTGTTAGACTTGTGATAGTATTTTGTGTGGATCACCGAGGTCTCAGGTGATTTTCGGACGCGGGGGAGGAGTTGAAAACACACTAGATTTCTGGGGTTCTTGGCTGCTGCAGCAGATCTCGCAAATGCGAACCTCGCATTTTCGAGGAGGGATTCGCAATTGCGAAGGAGACCGACCCAGGCATAGTTCACATTTGCGATAACTCTACCGCATTTTCAATCCCATCAAAAGTCGCATTTCCGACTCTTGGGTCGCATTTACGACCACAGCAACAGAGGCCCAGGCTTCGCATTTGCGAGGCTTTTGTTGCATTTGCGAACCTGGTGTCGCAAATGCGACATCAGATGGCTGTGTCCAACTTTTAAAAATGGGACTTAGGCCATTTATTTCATTTATCTTCTACACTTGGGTGGTTTGGGAGCTTTCAAAGAGCGGATTTCTACCTAGCATTATGAGGTAAGTTATTTCTACTTAATGGGAGTTCAATACTTGGGTTTTGGGTAGATTAACATACCAAAATTAGTGAAAATCATAGGATTAGATTAAAATCTAGGGTTTTGATAAAAATAAGATTTTACCACGAAATTTGTTATGGAATGAAGTTAAAATCATATATTCTTGATCCTTAGGTTATGGGTAACAACTTCCCTCAAAAATTTCCGGAATCCACTTGCCTGGGGATGGATTTTAGGAAACTTGTATTTAGGGTTGGAAAATTAATTTAATAGTTAGACTATGAACTCTTGAGCTTGTATTGACTAGTTCTTACCCCATTTAATTATTTTTGGGATCGTTCGGCTCCAAATTGAGGGTTTGAGCACGTTTTTGATAATTGAAAGTAAGCTTTAGAGCGAGGTGAGTCTCCTTTCTAACCTCGTAAGAGCGAAATAAACCCCTAGGTGAATCTAATAAATGTATGTGATTGTCTGTGGGGGCTACGTGTGTACGTGGTGACGAGAGTCCGTGCGTAGCTACTATTATACTAATGGTCCGGGTAGTTTGGGATCCATATCATGCCATACTTGCAAATGCTTATGTTCCTACTTGGTAATGAGATCACTTAGGACATGTTAGGGATTGAAAATAAATATAAACTAATATATGCACTTACTTGAGAACTTGTACGAATTATTTGACTATAAATGCGCCTTTATGTGCCTTTTTGATAAAATTTGCTATTTGTGAATCTGGCCAATCGCCTTGGTAGAAATAGATGCATCTATGGTTCGCGTCATTCGACCCTCTAGCAGTGCATAGTTATCATTATCTTGGACTGGGTCGTACGACCTCGGCATGATGTGCGCCTGATATTTATGTGGAAATAAATCTGTGATTTACTCTGTTTAAATGCTTTGAAGTGCAAATTCTCATATGACACGACTAAAATTGATATATCATTTTTCTCCTAAATTCTGAGATTGTTGTTATACTCATGCTAAAAATGCTTAGGTTAAGCCTTATATATCATTATGGATATTGACCTTAGCAAGTGTCAAGTCGATCCCTCGTCACTACTTCTTCGAGGTTAGACTGGATACTTGCTGGGTACTTAAATGTACAGGATCTGAGGCAGGTGCATCTAGTTACCCCTTCGGCGCACGTTCCTGATCGAGATCTCACGGTGAGATGCCCCTTTCTGAGCCGTTCAGTAGCCTACTAGAGTTTTCTTCCTTTGTTATTATTATGTACTGTCTATTCTCTTTCAGGCAGTAGGATAATGATATTTTGAACATTCTACTAGTTTCCCTAGTATTTGCGATGCTAGTTCCCAGCACACATTGTAGACTATTATTTTGGGATGTATTTATGTCATTACAAACTTATTGATTA
Source organism: Nicotiana glauca (assembly GCA_026770625.1). Classification (NCBI taxonomy): domain Eukaryota; kingdom Viridiplantae; phylum Streptophyta; class Magnoliopsida; order Solanales; family Solanaceae; genus Nicotiana; species Nicotiana glauca. The sequence continues at coordinate 20,679 of MU744990.1, forward strand.
TCGACTGTTAAAAGCTTAACTATTAAGAAAAATGTTTCGGTTTGTTGGTAAAATAATGAGGACTCACTGGTTGATTGGGATTGGCTTGTCTGACAATGGTGTTGAGCGCCATTACGACCTATAATGGAATTTGGGTCGTGACACAAAATTTGGGGAAGATTGGAGGTGATTTGGACTGATTTGTATCAAAATTCGTAGTTATATTCAAAAAATTCTTCTGCCACACATGTATGAAACATGTATCACGCATGTAGGTATACACGAATATATATGGGATACAAATATAATACATATGTGATACATAAATGATACGCAGTGTGATACACATATTATTTTTTTCATGTTCATCTTCTACTTTGAATTTTCAATTCAATCCATCAAAAAGTCTACCAAATTATCCCAAAACAGAGATTCAAATTTTTTAAGTTGTATCCAATCTATTCTAATAACAACAACTCAAGAAAAAGCAAAAAAGTAACCTTTTCTGGCTATAAGTAGCTAATTGGTTAATATTGGTAACATTTGACTAATATTAGTAATATTTGATGAGTTGGCCAATTTTTTGAAAAGATACTTATAAATGGACATTGCTGGTAGTAGGGGTATACATAGGTCGGGTTGGTTCGGATTTGATAATTACCAAACCAAACCAATTATTTCCGGTTATAAAATCTAAATACCAAGCAAAATCAATAAACTCGGTTTTTTCAATCTCGATTTTTCACGGGTTTTTGGGTTATTCCGGGTTTTTTAGGGTTTTTCCGGTAAAATCTTCATAGCACAAAATTATTTAACTTGTGCTCAAAATATTTCTTTAATCCTAGTAAGATACAATTGTATAAGGTATTTCTAAAAAAAATACTACAAAATATGAGATGTGTCATGGCATTATCCTAAAATATTCAACAATAAAGCTAATAAAATTATGTAATATAAATATTGTTAATTATAAAAAATAAACATAATCTAAAAATACTAAGTAATGCTAAAATAAGTAGATAAATAAGAGAGTATTAATTACATGATTAAACGCTAAAGAAAAAATAAAAATATATTATGCATTTTTATCTAAATTATTGCAAAACAAAAAATAGATATTCAATACATTGCGTTCGTAGTATTGGATTGAATGTCTTTTGTTAGCATTAGTATTGTCACGACCCCGGTTCACCCTCCATGAACATGTCGTGATGTCACCTAGTTCCTAAGACTAGGTAAGCGTACAATGCGGAAGATAAATCATAATTGCAGAAGAAAATAAATAAACTGAACCAGTGAAATAAAAAAATGGTATTTAAGGTGCCTCTTGGCACATACCATACCAAATTCTCGGAGCTAACAACATTTTCCAAAACCTGGAAACTCACAAATCACAAGCTAAGGGGATACATAAGAGGCTCTGACTCAAGAATGTCTATACAAAGGAGAAATACTGAAAGAACTATACTTTTTACAGAAAGCTGGAAAGGGACTCCTCGGTCTGCGGACGTAGCAGATATACCTTGAAGTCTCTACCGATACGCCTCCTTCCAAGGCTGACAGAACTGAACGGGAGTACCTGTATCT
>MU744990.1:41622-52394 GCA_026770625.1 Nicotiana glauca
CCGCCCCCCCACCCCACCACAAGTATGTCATTCAAGTGGTTCAATCAGAGCAATACAAAAACTGCATTTACATTTTAAAAAGATTGTTTGATCAAACAAAACCTTTTGAAAGACAATCGGTTCTTTATTCAAAGGACTTGGAAGGTAAAGAGGCCATGAGTGAAAAATATGGTCAGCATGACCAGGGAAAGGAAAAGTCTCAAGCAACTTTGTGCATTAAGCTCCCCACTATGTAGTAGCAGAGCCACCTTTGTCCGTCAGTTGACACCCCTTCGCTGGAAACTTACACAGTGTAGATAAGTATACTATATGTTGGATCCTATTGGCTTCTTTGTGTGTTTACGACCTTATATTTTTAATGAAAATCTGGGTATCGTCACAGCCGATGTTAATGATAGTCAAAAGATACAAGTAGTTTTTTCTCCCATTATGTAGCAGTAAATGGGCTGTGCTTAGCACATTCAGATCCCCACATAGATATGACACCAAGTAGACACTCTAGAGGGCTGCTAATTAGGAATTAGTCAGCAGGTCCTGAATTTAAGTTTTTTCGGTTTAATTTTTTAGGACAAAAATGTTCCGAATTGTCCTTCAGTTAAGATTTTTAGTTTAAACTTTCAGGACAAAAATAAATCTCAAAATAACATCCCTGAGAAAGGTTATCTATGCATTTGCCCCCAAATTTCCTCAACCAGCTGCGGGAACAGAAATAAATCCTTTTGCCTGGTAAAAATCTGTCTTTTTGCAGTTGCACTTGCAATTGTCATTGATGAATCAAATTTCAACAGTAACATACATCTTGAAAGGAAAAAACACGAGACAGTAGAGCACTAAAAAGCTAACACTGAGGGATTTGTACAAATGAATTTTCCTGAGTACAGTGAAGTGCAAGCAAAACTCAATAAACATGGAGGAAAATCGAAAAGATACATTTACTACATTGAAATACACCACCCTCTACAGAAACTTCATTCTTGGGGTTGCAAATAGAGCTTGTTGCGAGAGAAAAAGATTTTAATCAAACCTTTTGCCCATCTGAGAACTTGGATGAGCCTATCTGTCAGATTAATTAAGGTTTTCCCTCTAGAAGAATCCCCTGTTGTGACACAATAAACTGATCTCCAACCCCTATTACGTATATAATACAACTTGTCAAATCTTTTGTAGCCGAAACATATATCCATATATACATGTTTCCCCCATTTGGTTTCGTCTTCCCCAAGCTCAAACTGTACAGCAAGAGAACTTGCTGGCTTTCTCAGGCAACATTTTTCTCGCAACTCATGCAGCAGCCTTCCTTGGTTCCTCCAAATTCAGCTACACCTTATTGAATCTGGCAAGGCATCTAAACCCTCACCTTGAATTCATCATATATCTCTTCACCCTTATTTTGTCCCTAATAATCAGGTCACTTTGTTTTTCAATGGATCAGTATGTTGCGCGGACTCTCCAAAATGTGGCCGCACCCGTGTCGGATCCTCCAAAAATACACTACTTTTGGAGGATCCGACACGCGACATTTTCGGAGAGTCCGAGCAACATAGTGGATCACACTTTTGCCCAAATTATGCCTCAAGATTTCTAGGCTCTATGTGATGCTTTTTACAGAAGGTGAACCCATAGTCTTGCAAAGCTAGAGGCTGCGCAAGAGCTTCAAATGTCACTCGAGAACCTCGATCTGATATATCAACATTTCACCTTTTCAACAGGATAATCAACATCAAGAATGGAAAGGATTGTGTTTGCAGTTAAAGGGATGGTTCCTTCTATGGATCAGCAGTTGATCACAGGGCACAGCTTTGGCAACTGATCAAGAGAAGCCAAGATATATCACACAAAAAGGTTTATTTCTTTTTGTTACAAAGTCTGAACGATCCAGATCTATCATTGCCTCTCCCAAATTCATAGTGCCACAAGCCGTTGCCACTGCAATACCTTCCTTTAGTTTCCAAATGCCATCTAGCATGATCAAAATCATGAGTTTGATTCATGAAAGACTGCAAAGGTGAAAATTCCTCTTCACTCACCCTCTTCCACCTTGAAAGAAAATAAAAGGAAACTGAATACAATTTCCATTGTCAAATTACCTGTTAGATTTTCTTTTTTGGTTTTTTGGCAAGTCAAACATTCCGTTACTATACACCAAGTTGGTGTCAGAAGTATATATGACTCAAACCAATTGATCCACTGGAATCTCTCTAATTTTCCAGCTATCTATACAATTTAATATTTAGAAAAATTTGCACTGTCATATTCCATGTAGATTTTTAATTTTTGGAGCAGCAAGTCAAACATTTAATTACTATATACCAAGTTGTTGTCAGAGTATATACAAATATGTTTGTATGACCAGTGTTATCAAAGGCGAAAAGCGCGGAAAAGCTCTAAGGTCCGTTAGGGCTTTAAGAGCAAAGTGCAAATAAAGCGTGGACTTTAATGAAAAAAGGCGCAATAGGAGAAAAAGTAAAAATATGCTTGTAGTCCAAGACTAATCATTATAAGCATGAATAACAATTATATGGACAGAGAAATTGAAAAAAAAATCACGATAAAGTGAAATAATTGTTTAAAGTCGTCTTTTCAGGATTACACTCATTGGCAAGGAAGAGTATGCTTTAGAGCTTTTTTTTTTATGAAATAAATTGTTGTATTAAAAGGCATCAAGAAGATGCAAGAGTATAAGGAGCTACTTACAAGAAGTAGATATACAGAAAACAAAAGTGAGTTGCTAGCCCCTCTACAATGTCTCAATCTAGGACAAGAGAGCTAATAAACTCCAAAAAGTGTTCAGTACTAACTATTGAGGACAACTTTGTCCAGCAAAAAAGATTGGTTAAACATTTGGCTTTAATAGAGTGGTTTGGAGTTGAGATGCCATCAAAACATCTTTTGTTTCTCTCATTCCATAGACACCAAAAAATAACTGCAGGTATCATAATCCAAATCTTTTTGATGGATTTATCAACTGGCCAAAGACTCCAACTCAAGTACGCGTCTCTCAAATTTTGTGGCATGACCCAATTTATCCCAAAAATACTATAGAACATGTTCCATATATCAATGGCTACTGGACAGTGCAGGAGGAGGTGACTGATAGATTCCTGGTTCCTCCTGCATAGATAACATCTATTAACCAGTTGAAACCCTCTTCTGTTGAGATTATCTTGAGTTAGGCAAGCTTCATGTAGGGCTGTCCAGTTGAAACCAATGACTTTCACTGGTAATTTGGTCCTCCATATCAGCGTCCAAGGCCATGCATCAAGAACTTGATTCCGAGAATTGAGTTGCCTATAACATTCTTTGACAGTGAAACTAACCTTACTGCCCCATCTCATCATGTCCGAAGCATTCCCATCAAGATTGTAAGCCTCCACTTTGGCTATCATTTCCATCAAGCTTTCAATCTCCCAGTCTTAAGCTGCTCTTCTAAAGTGCACATCCCAAGTATTGGTAGTTCTGTTTTGAGCAATTGAGGAGTTCTTGTCCAGGGCAAAGTGGAAAAGATTAGGATAGTCCTCCGTAAGTGTAGAATTGTTGAGCCATTTATCTTTCCAGAATTTGATGTGAGCTCCATTGCCCAGCTTAAAATGGACATTCTGGAAAAATTCATTCCCTAACTTGCTAATATACTTCCAAGGTCCTACTCCGTAGGGGGCATTGACAATTTTAGTGCTCCAATTATCCTTTTTCCCATGTTTAGCTTTGATCACCTTCTTCCAAAGACTTGTATCGTCTGTACCATACCTCCATAACCACTTCATTAGCAGACATTTATTTTGCATGACAAGATCTCTGACCCCCAACCCACCATTGCACTCGGGCTGCACGACTTTGTCCCACTTTACCAGATGAAATTTGTGAGAACTGCTATTCCCCTCCCATAAAAAGTCTCTCCTTAATTTGTCCAGCTTTTTTAGCACCTTTATAGGGATGGGAAACAAGGACATGAAGTAAGTAGGAATACTGTCAAGTACACTGCTAATAAGAGTTATTCTTCCCCCCATAGATAGGTATTGCAACTTCCAGGAAGCCAACCTCTTCTCAAATTTTTCCACAACTCCATTCCAAATCTCACAGCTTTTGAATTTAGCTCCCAGTGGTAGGCCCAAGTAGGTACTAGGTAGTGTTCCAATACTGCACCCCATGATTTCTGCCAGGTCCTCAATGTTAAGTACATTATTGACAGGGTAGATGATACTTTTCAGTTTGTTGACATGTAGACCTGATAAGTCTTCGAAGAGAAGTAGTGTAAGATTCAAGTACATGATTTGAGTTCTATTTGCCTCACAGAAGATCAGAGTATCATCTGCATACAATAAGTGTGATATATTAATAATGTTCCCAATGTTTGTACCTACATTGAATCCCTGAATCCACTGCATTTGCCTGGCCTTTTCAATCATTTTACTTAAACCCTCCATGTCTAGTACGAACAAGAAAGGAGAGAGTGGATCCCCTTGCCTTATACCTTTTTGAGAAGAGAAGAAGCCCACAGGACCTTTGTTTACTAAGACGGAGTACTTGACGGTAGAGATGCAATACTTGATCCACTTCAACCATTTATCCCCAAACCCCATTTTCCTCAAAATAGACAGCAAGTAGGACCAATTAAGTTGATCAAATGCCTTCTCTATGTCCAATTTACACATCACACCAGGTTCCCCATTTTTAATCCTCCAATCCAAGACCTCATTAGCAATTAGAGCTGCATCGGTTATATGTCTTTGCTTGATGAATGCATTATGGTGAGAAGACACCAGCTTTCCTACAACTTTCTTCAATCTTTCTGCCAGCAGCTTGGCCACAATCTTGTATACACTACCAATAAGGTTAATTGGTCTATAGTCCCTAAGTTCAATAGCATCATTCTTTTTTGGAATCAGAGCAATAAATGAAGCATTGCATGATTTCACCATGTAACCGTGCTGATGGAATTGATTAAGCGCAGCCATGATCTCTGGTTTGATAAAATCCCATGACTTCTGGAAAAAAGCCATAGTGAAGCCATCTGGTCCTGGGGCCTTATCAGGGGAACATGACTGAATGATGGCATGTACTTCTTATTCCTCAAAGCATTGCTCTAGCGTCCCTCTCTCTTCTTCTAACAGGCTGGCAACATCATCAAAGCTGGAAGTTGGTCTCCACTATCTCCTCCTTGATCAATTCTTTATCATCTGTAATCTCATCGCCTATCTTGAGCTTGTCAATAAAATTGTACCTCCTATGTGAGTTGGCCATTGTATGGAAATATCTAGTATTCCTATCCCCTTCTTTTAACCACAAGCATCTAGATTTCTGCTTTAGCAATCTTTTCCAACTCCATTTTCAAAGCTAAGAACCTTTGCCTTTCAAGCTGGTTAGGAGCTCTGTTTTCTGTTGCCTGCTCTAAAACTGACAGCTCATCTAGCGCTCTGCTTCTCCTCGTGTCTAGCTTACCAAAGATTTCCCTGTTCCAGTTGGTAATATCTTGTTTCAAGCACCTCAGCTTCTGGATGAGTACAAAATCTGGTCTGCCACCTATTGTATAGTTCTGCCACCACCCCTTCACCATATCAATGAATCCTTCTTGTTGCAGCCACATGTTTTCGAACTTGAAATAAGATGGTGTTGTGTCCCATTCTCCACTTTCTAACAGCAAAGGTTTGTGGTTTGAAATAACTCTTGGAAGAGCCAATTGTTTGACAGCATTGAAGTTTTCATTCCATTCTAGAGAGACTAGGAATCTGTCGATCCGTGAGGCTTGGAAAATGTCCTCCCCTCTTGACCAGGTATATTGAGCCCCTTGTAGAGGCAAATCCACTTGCTGCAGGTCCACAATTGTTCTTGAGAAGCTCTTCATAGCTTTGGTCCTTCTAGTACAATTCAACCTCTTAGATTCGAACCTACAAATATTGAAATCCCCTCCTACGACCCACTGATCACCCAAATCCCTCTTATTGCACCTAGTTCCTGCCAAAAGACCTCCCTCTATGTATTGTTGTAAGGTCCATAGACACCTGTAAAACCCCATCTAAAGTCTTCATGTAAGCTCTCAAGGAAGCAAGTCATTGTGAAGCAACCTTGAAGAGAATCAATACACCTCCGCATTCTCTTATCCCACAAGATAAGAATACCACCCCTAGTGCCACTAGCCTTCAATTCTGCCCAATCTACCCACCTATTCCCCCAAATTTGGTAAATCATATAAGTTGGAATGCTCTCCATTTTGGTTTCTTGGAAACACAAGATGTCAGCTTTCCATTTCCTAACTAGAGATACAAGAGTTCTCCTTTTATTTTCCTTGTTCAGACCGCAAATGTTCCAGCTGAGAATTTTTACTTTCATGTGGACATATTCTTGCCATACCTGCCCCTATCCCTTTTTTTTCTTCCCTCGTAGTTGATACTGCAAATTAAATTTTGAACCTCTGTACCACCTTTTTTTCCTCCCTTTCCCCTTTCTACTAGCTGAAGATGGTGAATCCATGTTCTGCAATTGAACCTGTCTTTTTTGATCTATTCTCGTAATTAAATAGAAAATTTCATGCTCAAACCCCACTGTATTGACCCCAAATGCCTTGCAAACTTTTCCCATAACCAATTTGGTCCACTTGGAGGTTTCTATTGTTGTAGGTTGCTGAATACTCTGTTGGATTCCATGAACTTCCAATTGCTCTCCTTCATGCCATGGTAAAGGAAGTGCCTCAGTGTAGGAATCAGATTCTGAGCACATTAAGGCAGGAGAAGCAACTTCTGACCAACCCAGTTGTTGAGGAAGACCCCTGAGGTTGGCCAAAAGAGATTCTGCTTCATCATCAACTTCATCAGCTGCTTCCAGATATGTTTCAGCAGTTGCATGCGGGGGGGATTCATCAATTGACTTCATGGCTTGAGACTGGTGAGAGAAAATAGAAGAAGAAGGTGCAGCAACGATGACTTTAGGACAAGGGTCCATCAATAAACCTTTAGCTTGCCACTCCTGAATAAAATTGGGTTTGATTGACTTGGCCTTCTGATGGGCTTTCTTTTTTGGGCCTTTGTAGTAATTAAAATTTTGGCCCACCACAAGTTCTTTAATAACTCCTGAACTGCCAGCAATATTGGGCCTGATCTGGCTTGTGGCCCGTGAATTGAGAAGGCTGGGAAATGGGCCTAAGAGATTTGAATTAAAGTTTCCCTTGGACAACTGTCCCTCCACGTGACCCAAATTCACGTAACCCTCGTCAGCTTTCCCCAAACTCAACGCCGGTGATGACCCAATCCCTGTTGCAGCTCCTGCTACTCTAACCGGTTTTGGTGGCGCAGCAACGTCCTTTGGAATTGAGATTTCGTAACTCCAGTTCTCAAGGTCAAGTGTTATCTTCTCTAGGCATTTTTGCTGCTGTTGCTAACACATATTCTTGCCCAGATAAAATGGTTCCGGTACTTCGTATCCAAATCAATGCCATTAAAGCCGCCGCAAATGTCACCGATTGTTCTGAATGTCTCAAGTTTCCAAGCATTAATAGGGATACCAAAAGCCTTGATCCATTTCTGTTCAGATCTCTGGGAGGCAAAATCAGTGCCGGTCACCGGAGACCACCACTTCAATGAAAGATGACGGCCATTCCAGAACCAATCTCCAGCATGAACCGTTACCGCTTCCTGCCTCGATGGGAATTCAAAAAGAAATTGGTTATGGGACATAGGGGTGACTTTCAGACCAGCACTAACTTTCCACCTATTCAAAAACCATTTTTGGATCACCTCATGGTTAGGGCTGTAGTTGAAAGGGTCGTTAAATTGCCAACCAAGCATCTTGAGAGGAAATGAAAGCTTTCATCGGTTGCACCTTGCTTAACTGAGGACACCTCATCAACTCCCTTTGCTGGAATCTTTGACATCTCCGGCCATTGGGAAATCTTTGCAGCGTCAACATAAGACTTTGTACTGTGTGTATAAGCATGCCTGGATCTGGTTGAAGATTGTTTCCCCAAAAAGTGTAAAATTTTATCAGCTATATAGTCCCAACCCAAGTTGTAATCAATTTCCGGAATAATTACTGCTTTCTTCCTGTCCCCCAGCCATGTTTCAATACGAATGAATCGGCCATAGCAGTTGAAGTAGACAAAAGTTCTGTAATAGTAAGCTTGTGATTTCCACCCCCAACGTCTATAATAATTCCCTTCCTTTTTAGATGCTTGCCTCAGTGCGTCGCAAACTCGTCGGAGATTTTCCTCATCTATATTTATTCTGCACGAGAGTCTTTTACCCCTTTAAATCAGAACAAACCACCCCTCGCCGGAATCAATGAGCTCAAAAGATTTTTTACCTGAAATAGAGAAGATCTTGTCTTCCATGGTTAATTAAACAGCTTAAAAGAAGTTAACAGAAGAAAGAGTCGCCGGAAAGACATGTTTCGGAGATAGAGAAAGAGGAGATGTGACTGGGCACATTTCCCAAGTCAGAGCCCTTTTTACTTAAAAGTAGATCTCACTTTTTGCTTTAGAGCTTTGATGCGATACTAAAGCGCCCACAAAGCGAAGCGAAGTGCTCAATGTGTTTTGAGTCTCGCTTCAGGACTTAAGCGGGCCTTTGACAACACTGTATATGGCTCAATCCGATTCATCCACGGGCATCTCACAAATATGACAGCTACCTATACTACAAGTATCCTTGCTTTGCACCGAAAACATTGTCGCGTAGAATTGACTGTTTGTACATTTTCTTATTGCTGCATAATAGCTAAAGCATACAGATAATGCATACCTGCCATATGTTCTCACTTATTACTATCCAATATCATTAAAATATAAATGCTATTTCATTCTGTTTGTTAGCAAAATCTAACAAAAATCAAAGTTCGAGAATTAGGATATGCATAAAAAGAGTCTTTCACGAATTGAGTGGAATTGATACAATTCCAAAACCCCAACTATCAACAACAAGAACCATAAAGGTTTTCAGAACCTTTCAGAATCATCTCAAATAAGACATCTTTAGAATTTGATGTGATGTTCAGTACACACAAGATCAAGCAGGATATAAGATATTGAGACCATGAGACAAATTGCAAGAAAGAAGTTAGTTCGGATATACCTGGATACAGATGATTGCAGCTAATCTAGTCTTAGGATAGGGTGTATTGCAAGTAACCCTCCCTGATCCATCACTGTCACTGTTTTTTGAATCAGATGCTAGTGTTAGAGATTTATCATCCTCTAACAACAAATTTTTCAGATTTTTATTTCGTAAGTGTGGAGGCCTATATCGGCCCACTTGAGATTTTGTTGATTCTGCCAAATCTGGCTTCATGCTAACAGAAGTAATCTGCTTCTTATCAGCAATGGTAAACATATCGTGTGATTTATTAGTAAGGCCATAATGAATAAAATTCTTCAAAGCCACAATAAGACATGCCACATGGCCAGACAACGATCCCTTAATGAATGATATAAGCAACATCCTTAAAATTTCCCAAAGACAAAAATAAGCAAGATAGTCCTCCTTCCTTTAATCTGTTTTTCTTCTTCTTCCTAAATCATGTAACATTTTTGGTTCTTCACGTTCTTCTTTTGCAAACAAATGAGCAAAATTGGCACAATTACCATCCTCAAAATGTCAGCCACCAGAATAGCTAACTCTTAGCTGATGCAATTTTCCCTTTCCCAAAAAAATACACCATCTACCGGCTGGGCTCAGTGATTAGACAAAAACTAATCCAAGTTATTCCAAGGTTTAGGCAAAAATACGTAAATGCACATGTTTATAACTGGACAGACTACAGAGCTAACAATGCTTTTGTAAAGGTGAACCAAGAACAGAGAAAACAAAAAGTCTCTTTTTCAATTCACATGACGTCAAACCAGCATGTATGACTAATCAACCTAGATTATTATTATGTGTCTTACAGGATTTCTAAGCAAACTGCAAGGCCAATTATAATTTGCACCTAGCTTCCATCGGGGTAGGGGTAAGGTTTGCGTACACACTATCCCCACACCCCACTTGTGGAATTATACTGGGTCGTTGTTGCTTCCAACTGAAACAAGGTTGCTCATTAATTCTGTGATACAACTTGTTCCAAAGATCATGTCAAATAAAGGATAGATAGTAAAATTGAATGCATAAAGCTGGAGGAAGACCGAAGAAGTCCCTATAGTTAAAGCATAAATAAAGAGTCCTTTTAACTGCTATGGGAAATCATGCCCGTCAAAAGAGAAAGAAGAAAAAGAAAAAAAATGCAAGCAGGAGTTTGTGGATACAACTTTATCAGACATCCATAGAGTCAAACTGTCAAAGTAATTCTTAAAATTTGCATAGCTCATCTTGTTCTCCCACCTAGACAATTATTGTTCTGAGAAGTACAAAAAAAATGCCAATGCGACAGTGAAGGGAAATAATTTCAACATCTTCTTTTAATCGGGTAAATAATTTTAATATTATAATGTACATCTTCCTGCTTTACTTCCTTTCAACCCTTGGCTGCTTTCCTCTTTTCCTATCATTTGCATACCAGGAAAAATTTTGTGCGTTGTCTAACTCAGAATGCTGAATTTTAATTTTCAAATAAAAATGCAATCAAATATTAGACCAAAGCAAGTCATGATATTCTTACGACCATCTTATTCTTTTTCCCAGCAGATAAAAGGATAACTTTGTCATCGACAATGTCATCCGCCTCAATCTTCTTACTCTCACCATCAACTTTGGCATTGTTCAAGTAAAGCCCTCCTTGCTTAAGCATTCGTCGAGCAGCTGATTTGCTCTCAAGCAAACCACTGGAAACATAAAGATCCAAAATCGGTATGTTCA